>REGO01000650.1:377234-394613 GCA_010120015.1 Rhombomys opimus | reverse complement strand
GAATGTCAGTCTCAGAAAAGACCCTGTGCCCAGATATATTTGGTCTTTGTGGAGCTCCTATCCTTTCCCCATCAGACTAACTCCCCTTCTTTCTTATGATTCCCTGTACTCTGCAGCCAGTCTTGATAAGACCTGATAAGCTAAGGTTACAAAGGAGGGGAGGAGGTTCTTTCCTATCAGGGGACTAGGAAAAGGGCATGGCAGAAGAAGAGGGAGATGGGTGGGACTGGGAGGAGTGGAGGAAAGAGTATGCAGGTGGGCTACAATGTAAATAAATTATATATATATATATAAATTAATATAATATATTTATATATATAAAATAATATAAATTATATATAAATATATATATTAAAATTAAAAAATTAAAGGTGAACATAAAACCTTTTTCTTTTCAATTAATTAATTACATTTTATTCACTTCATATCCTGGCTGTAGCACTGTTTCATTCACCCTCCTTCTTCTCCCCCTATGCCCCTTCCCTAGTCCTATGCTCGATTTCCAAGTGGCATCACTAGTAAGGAGAGTAGGGGTTGTCCTTGACATGAGCTTAGTGCCTGATTCTTTGATCACCTCCTCCTGAAGGGTGCAACCTTGCCAAGGAACAGAGGAACATGATGCAGCCAGCCATGATGAGATTGAACACAAAATCTTAACCCTAACCTGGAAGCAATTTGCAATTGGTACCTGTTGAGGGAAAAAATTCTGTTGTCTCCAATTGCTTATCTTTGGTTATCCCAAGGAAACTCAAGGAAGGAACCAAACACAGGAGTACTTGGCCAACACAATATGAATTCCATGCAGTCTTACGTGCTCTTTTGTCTTCTTTGGGCATTTTTTTGTCTTCTTTGGTTTTTGTTTTGTGTTTCTTTTTACAGGTCTGTTGTTGTGATGGTGGTTGTTGTTTTTGAGAGAGAAAGAGAGAAGCAGAGAAGACATGAAAATGCTCTGGGAAAAGCTGGATGAAAAGTAAAATGTAATAGAAATATTGAATAAAAAAGATCAAAAACTAAAGGGATGACACATACTGGAGAGGATGTGGAGAAAGAGAAACCCTCATTGCTGGTGGGAATGTAACCTTGTACAACCACTTTGGAAAGCAATCTGGCTCGCTCTCAAAAAACTGGAAAGAGTGCTACCTCAAGATCCAGCTAAAGCACTCCTGGGCAAATATCTGAAAGATGCTCAACCATACAATAAGGACATTTGCTCAACGATGTTCACAGCAGCTTTTTTCATAGTAGCTAGAATCTGGAAACAATCATGATGTCCCTCAACTGAAGAATGGATACAGAAATTATGGTACATTTATACAATGGAATACTACTCAGCAATTAAAAACAAGGAAATCATGAAATATATCTAGAAATGATAAAAAGAAATAAACAAGCTAAGGGTTGAATTTAATAAAACACATACAAACGAACAAACTAAAACTAAAAAAGGAAAAAGAGAAAGAAAAATTACAAAGAACCAAATGAAACAAAGAATATCTTACTTGAAAAAATCAATAGGGTTGACAAACCCTTAGGTAAAATAAGTAAAAGTTAGGGAGAAAATATCTAACTTAAAAAATGTGAGAAGGAAATTGGGACATAATGAGGGACATCATGAAATCAAAAGAATTATAAGGACATATTTTAAAAACCTGCACTCTACAAACTAAAAAATGGAAAAGAAATTGAAAACTTTCTTGAAATATTCCGTGCACTAAAGTTAAATCCAAATTAGTTAAGCAATCTAAATAGACTTATCTCTCTAGTAAAATAGAAACAGTAATTAAAAGTCTGCCAACAAAATACATAAATATAGAAGCAAGCCCAGGGCTGGATGGTTTTAGTGCATATTCTACCAGACTTTCAAAGAACAACTAACACAAACATTCCTAAAATTATTTTACAAAGTAGAAACAAAAGAAACTTTTTCAGTTCTTTTTACAAGGCCACAGTTACCCTGAACCATAGTCCATATAACAAACTAATAAAGAATGAGAAATGCAAACTCATTTTCTTTATAACCATAGCTCCAAAAAATTTCAATAAAATACTTACACACTGAATCTGAGAACACATCAAAAGTTCATTCAGCATTATCATCTGCGATATACAGGATGGTTCAACATATGTAAATTGATTAATAGGATCAACCATATGATCAGACTGAAAGACCAAAACCACATGATCACTTCATTAGATGAAAAACAAGAATTGTGACAAAATCCAATACTCTTTTTTCTGAGAAAAGTCCTGTAGAGAAATATGTAACATAATAATAGTAGTTCACAGGAATCCCATAGCAAACATCAATCAAAATATAAAAAACTGAAAGTATTTCCACTTAAATCAAGAACAAGAAAATCTTGTTTATTTTCTTGATACTTTTTCAAGATAGTACTTCAAATCTAAGCTAGAACAATAAGGCGGCTGCAGAATATTAAGGGGATATAAGCAGGAAAAGCATAAATGAAAATATTATTATTTGCAAATAATGTACAAATAAATGACCCTTAAGTTCCACCACTATATCTTTCACAATTTATAAACACTGTATGCAAAGTAACTGAAATCAAAATTGGCACACAAAAATTAGTACCCTTCCATATACAAATGACAAATGAACTGAAACTGAAATCAGGAAGAAAACACTTTTCAAATATGCTGCAAAAACATATCATACAGTATCTCTGACAAAAAAAAAAAAGACTTGTATGAGAAAATTTTAAGGCATTGGGATTGGGGAAAGACAGTGAAGAAGATATCAAAAGGAGGAAAGATCTATCAAATCATCAGTTGATAGGCCTTGCATAATAAATGTGGCCATGCTACCAACAGCAATCTACAGATTCAGTGAAATTCCCATTACATTTTCAATACAATTCTTAACAGAACAAGAAAGGTCAATTTTCAGCTTCATGTGGAAACACACACACACACACTAAAAACAGACAAATAAACATAAAACCAGGATAGCTAAAAAACAGACCTAAATAATAAGGAAAATGCTGAAAGTATCACCATCCTCAAGTTCAAATTTTCTACAAAGCTCCAATAAAAAAACCCTACATGATATTGACTCTAAAACAAACATATTGATCAATGAAATAGACCTGAACACTCAAACATAAGTCCACATACCCATGTACACTTGGTTCTGATAAAGAATTTAGAAAAAATGAAAAGAAGTAGCAAGGATTTTCAATAAAGGATGATGGTCAAACTCAACAACTGCATGTAGATGTATTCAAATGGATGTGTGCGTGTGTGTACGTGTGTGTGTGTGTGTGTGAGCAAAACCCAACTCCAAATGGATCAAAGACCTCAAAAAAATCAGATACCAGGTGTCTCTTCTGAGAGGAAGTGAGAAATCGTATAGAACTGATTGGCACACACACACACACACACACACACACAAAAAAAAAAAAATCAAAAACAGAACACTGATGCAACAGGCTCAGAGAACAAAATTAAACTGAAAAGCTTCCCTGTGGGAAGTGGGAAAGGATGGACAAAGTACAGCAAGCAGAATGGAATAAAGATTTATTTTTACCATATACATATGTGCTAGAGAGCTAATATCCAAAATATGTATATGACTTAAAAACCCCAAAACTAGATAGAAAGAAAACAACCCAATTAAATGATTGGGTATAGATCTTAACAGAGAATTGTCTAGACAATGAAACTCAAGTGGCTGAGTAGCACCTAAACAAAAGGTCTATATCCTTATCCATTAAAGAAAAGCAAATTTAAACTACTTTGAGATTTCTTCTTTCACATTTCAAAATGGCTAAGATCAGAAAAACAAATAATAGGTCATGCTGGTAAGGATGTAGAGTAAGGGAAGCACTCATCCATTGCTGGTAGGAGTGCAAATGTGTACAAACACTGTGGAAATCAGAGTTATAGAAACCATGTTAATTGCTGCTCTATTCATAATATCCAGAAATGGGAAACATCATAGATGTCCATCAATAGGTTCTAAAGAACACATAATAATTTAAACAACAGACTATTACTCAGCTGGTAAAAAATGTAAACATATGGCTAAATTCTACAAAAAATGAGAACTTACCATGTGTCTTTCTAGGTCTGGGTTACCTCAGTCAGGATGATCTTTTCTACTTTCATCCATTTGGCTGAAATTTTCATGACTTCTTTGTTTTTAATAGCTGAGTAGTAATCCATTGTGTAAATGGGCCAGTTTCTTTATCCATTCTTCAGTTGAGGGACGTGCAGATTGTTTCCACATTTTGGGCTATCACAAGTAAAGCTGATAAGAACATAGTTGAGCAAGTGTCCTTGTTGTATGGTGGCACATTTTTTGACCCAGAATGGTATGTCTGGGTCTTGATGTAAAGCTATTTCCAATTGTCTGACAAAGAAGCAGATTGATTTCCAAAGTGGTTGTACAAGTTTATATTCCCACCAGCAACTGAGGAGGGTTCCCCTTTCTCCACATTCTCACTAGCATGTGCTGTCCCTTGAGATTTTGATCTTAGCCATTCTGACCAGTGTGATATGGCCTCTCAGAGTCATTTTGATTTGCATTTCCCTGATGAATAAGGAAGCTGAATATTTCTTTAAGGGCTTCTTGTATATTTGATATTCCTCTGTTTACAATTCTCTGTTTAGTTCTTTGCCTCATTTTTTTGGTTTTTATTCATTTTTTTTTCTTTTTTATTAATTATTATTATTTATTACAATTTATTCACTTTGTATCCCAGCTGTGGCTCCCTCTCTCGTCCCACCCTCCCTCCCTCTTCTCCCCTATTTTCCTCCCCTAGTACATTAATAGGGGAGAACCTTGTCCCCTTCTATCTGACCCTAGCTTATCAGGCCTCATCAGGATTGTTTGCACTGTCTTCCTCTGTGGCCTGGTAAGGCTGCAACCTCCAGGGGGAGGTGTTCAAAGGGTCAGCCACTGAGTTCATGCCAGAGACAGCCCCTGCTCCCCTTACTAGGGAAGCCACTTGGAGACAGAATCTATGGGCTACATCCAAGCAAGAGTTTTAGGTCCTCTCCATGCATGGTCATTGGTTGGGGTATTGGTCTCTGCATGACCCCAGGGAATTGAATTATTTTGTTTATTGATGTTGGATTTCTTGATTTTATTATATATTTTATATAATAACCTTTTGATGGATGTTGGATTAGTGAAGATCTTTTCTCAAGCTGTGTGCTATGAGGATATTCAAGCAGAGACTCCTAGAAGCAGAGGCCATAGAAACTGAAGAAGACACCCTCAAACTAGACTAGTCTCCTAGTAGATGGAGAGGAACACCAACCCACCCACAAAAACTTCAACCCCAAATGTACCCTGCCTACAAGATGTGTAAGAATAAAGATAGAGCAGAGATTGAGGGACCTGGCCCAACCAAAGATTCACCCTATGGGCGAGTGACAACCCTTGACATAGGAATGATACTCTGATAAGCTTGCAAAAAGGAACCTGCTAGTTGTTCTGTGAGAAACTCTACCCAGCAGTACCTTTAAACAGATGCTGAGAGACTCACAGCCAAACATTGGGAAACATATAGGGAGTCTTATGGAAAAGTGGGAGGAAAAAGCAAGGGACCTAGAGGTGACAGGAGCTCCACAAGAAGATCAACTGAGCCAAGTAGCCAGGGCCAAGTAGACCTAGGCCCCCTACAATGATGTAGCCTATGGTCAGCTTAGGCTTCATGTGGGTCCTCTGGTGAAGAAAGTAGGGACTGCATTGGATATGAACTCACTTGCCAGCAATTGATCACTTCCCCCTGGTGGGACTGCCATGCCAGGCCACAGGGGAAGAGGACATGATCAGTCCTGATGTAAATTGATGAGCTGGGGTACATGGGAAAGGGAGATCCCTTTTTTGAGGAATAGGCAAGGGGGAAAGGAGAGGGAGAGAATATGGAACTTGGAGGGGAGAAAGGATGGAGCTACACTTAGGATGAATAAAAACTCAAGATAAAAAAAATCTACTGATAGGGAAGGTCCTCTTCCTTTTCCATCTGACCCTAACTTATCAAGTCTCATCAGGACTGGCTGAATTGTTCTCCACTGTGGCCTGGCAAGGGTACTACCCCCTCAGGGGTGGAAGGGTGTCAAAGAGCCAGCCACTGAGTTCATGACAGAGACAGTTCCTGTTCCCCTTACTAGGGAACTTGGATACTGAGCTGCCGTGGGCTACACCTGAGCAGGGGTTTTAGGTTATATCCATAAATGGTCCTTGGTTGAAGTGTCAGTCTCATAAAAGATCCCTGTGCCGAGATTTTTTGTTTCTGTTGCTCTCCTTGTGGAGCTCCTGTCCCCTCCAGGTCTTACTATCTATCTCTTCTTTAATAGTATTCCTTGTACTCTGCCCAAAGTTTGGTTATGAGTCTTACCATCTGCTTTGATACACTCCTGGGTAGAGTCTTTCAGAGACCTTCTTTGGTAGGTTCCTGTCCTGTTTCTTGTTTTCTCCCTCTTCCAATGTCCATCACTGGTGAGGGGCATAGTAGGAGATGAGGGAAGGAGGGAAGGTGGAATTGGGAGGGAATGAGAGAGGGGACTACAATTGGGATACAAAGTGAATACCTGTAATTAATATAAAAAATAAAAATTTAATTAAAAATTGAAATCATCAAATTTGAAGGTAATTTTATGAAGCTACTTCAGAAGCTAATACTTACACAAGGCAAGCTGATGCCACTTTGGGCATTTTCCTGTACTGACTAGAGTTCTTGATACTAGAAGGTACTCTGCATACAAATGGAAACTTAAACAGCAACTCAGCTAAAAACCATTTGGTCAACAATGATCACATGCATGTAAGGTGAGTTATTGCAATAGTGGCTCAGAGCTCCCAGGAGTAAAAAAGTAATATCTTATTGGATTTAAGACCCACTTTATGACATGGAACCCATCCTTGGCATTAATCTTCTGACCAAGAACCTGGGAACAGATAGGCAAGGGACCAAGGGGAAAATTGAAGCTTACTGTTTTGCTAAGGGAACATAGCAATAAAATGAGCACCAATTATGTTCTTCTATCTTCACAGATCTGTGTCTTTTTCAGTCCTCACCAGAAAAGCTTTTTCCTAAAGTAGATGGAAACAAATATAGCACCCTACAGCTAGATAAAGTTCAGAGAATGAGAGATCAAGGAACATTTATTTCTAAATGGGATGTTTCCAACAAATTCCTCCATACAAGAGCTCAGGAAATCCTCTGTGGAGAATTCTCTGCTTATTTTCTGTTTGTTTGTTTGTTTCTGCATTTATTTATTTGTTTATTTATTTATTTTACAGTTAATTCACTTTACATCCCAACTGTAGCCCTCTCACTGACAGGAGGAGTTCTCCCCTGCCATATGACCCTAACTTGTCAAGTCTCATCAGGACTGTCTGGATCTTCCTATGTGGCCTGCTCTTCTATCACCTCCCCCTGAAGGGGGAGCAGCCTTACCAGACCACAGAAGATGACAATGCAGTCACTCCTGATAAGATCTGATAGACTAAGATCGTAAGGAAGGAAAGGAGGACCTCCCCTATCAGTAAGTGGGAGAGAGGGTGGAATCGAGAGGGAGGGCCTTATGGGGGGATACAAAGTGAATAAAGTGTAATTAATAAAAAAAAAGCAGCAGGCTCTGTATCCCATTAAATTGGATTATGTGGTTTGTTAGTGCTTAATTTCTTTAGTTCATTATATATTCTGGATATTAGCCCTTTGTCAAAAGTAGGAATGGTGAAGATCTTTTCCCAAACTGATGTTCTATTTATGTCCTTTACTTTACAGAAGTTTTTCAGTTGCAAGAGGTCCCAACAAGAACATTTCTTCAACAATGTTCATAACAGCTATGTAGCCAGAAACTGGAAACAGTCTAGATGACCCTCAAACAAAGAATGGATAAAGAAACTGTGGTACATTTATACAATGGAATACTACTCATCCATGAAAAATGTGAAAATTTCAGGCAAATGGATGGAACTAGAAAAGATCAGCCTGAGTGATCCAGGATGAACCACAAAGACACACATGGTATGACCTCACTCATAAGCAGATTTCAGACACTATACTATAATACAGTATAGACATATTACAATGTTCAGACCCCAAGAAGATAAATCTGGTGAGCATCTTTGGCTTCATGTTGGCCTATTAGTTGGGGGAGTGAAGGATATCTCTGACACAGATATGCTGTCTGCTTTTTGATCACTTCCTCCTGGTGGGATTTCCCTACTAGGTCAGTCCTCACGTGAATAGATGAGCTTGATGTCTGAGTAGGGGGTTCCCCTATTCTTCAGGGGAAAGAAGATGTGAGGGAGGTTGGGTCTGGGAGGGGAGGAGGGAGGGGCTTGTGACAGAGATGTGAATTGAATTAATTAATGAAAAAAATAATAAAAAGAATAAATAAGTAAGTGTATATATAATGGGTATTTTTTATTTACTTCACATTCCAATCAGAGTCCCCCTCCTTCATCTCCTCCCAGTCCCACCCTCTCTTGCTTTTCTTCCATCCCTCCACCCCTGCTCTTCAGAACAGGAGAGTCCCATAATTAACACCCCCATCCCAGCACATTTAATTGTATCAAGACTTAGTGAATCCTTTTCCTCTGGTGGCTTGGTGAGAAAAGGTGAGGGCATCTCTGTGACAAGCTGAAGACCTATGACAGGGTAGACTTCTAGCTGAAAATCTGAGTAACAAGGTCATGAAGACTGAAGAAGACACTCTAAACAGGACTCCTAGTGTAGGAAGAGGAACACCAATCTACCCACAAAAACATTGGCCCAAAATTTACTCTGCTTGCAAGATGTACAAGGATAAAAATAAAGTAAAGATTGAGAGAATGTCCAACTAATACCTGGCCCAATCTGAGACCACCCCATGGGAGAGAGCCAACCCCTGACACTATTAATGACACTCTGCTATGCTTGCAGATCCTAGCATAGCTGTCTTCTGAGCAACTCCACCTAGAAGAAGATCAAAATAGATTTGAGACTCACTAACACTGGACAGATTGCGGGGAGAGTTGTGGAAGAGTGTAGGGAAGAAGAGAAGGACCTGGAGGGGATAGGAGCTCCACAAGAAGACAAACAAAGCCAACTAACCAAGACACAGGGGGACTTACAGAGATTGAAGCACCAACCAAGGACCATGCATGCACAAACCACTCTTAAGGGCAGACCTCAGGTACAGCAGTAGATGGCCAGCACCAATCAAACTCACTGGGTTTATTAAAGGATTTTAAAATCTCATATTAATTTGTCAAGGATTTCTATGCTTTTCTTTTTTCCCCTTCACAGGGCTTAAGAATATATATTATTTTTATTAATTATTTTTGTTATTAATTACAGTTTATTAACTTTATATTCCCCTTGTAGCTCCCTCTTTCTTTTCCTCCCAATCCCACCCTTCTTCCTTCTTCCCCATCCATACCCCTCCCCCAGTCCAATGATAAGGAAGGTCTTCCTCCCCTTTCATCTGTCCTAGTCTAACAGGTCTCATCAGGAATAGCTGCATTGTCTTCTTCTGTGGCTTGGTAAGGCTGCGACCCCCTCAGGAGGAGGTGATCAAAGAGCAGGCCAATCAGTTCCTGTCAGAGACAGTCCCTGTCCCCATTACTATGGAACCGACTTGGACTCTGAACTGCCATGGACTCTGTGCAAGGGTCCCAGGCCATCTCCATGAGCGGTCTGTTGCTGGAATATCAGTCTCAGAGAAGACCCCTGTGCTCAGACTTTTTGGATCTGTTGATCTCCTTCTGGAGCTCCTGTCTACTCCAGGTCTTACTATCTCCTGCTTCTTTCATAAGATTCTCTGTACTCTGCCCAAAGTTTGGCTATGAGTTTCAGCATCTGACTTGATGCTCCTTCTTGACATCTGCTGAACTATGTTTTATACATATGAGCCAAAGTAGAAGTTACAAACACACACACACACACACACACACACACACACACTGACATGCACCCTCACACCAAAACTGAAACAATAATATATATTCTTAGGTATACAGATTTTAGTATGTTTATCTTATAATATATGTCGAATATCCACTTACAAGTGAATATATACCCTGTGAGTCTTTCTGCTTCTGGGATACCTCACGTAGGATGATCTTTTCCAGGTCCCACCATTTACCTGCAAATTTCATTATTTCCTTGTTTTTTACACCTAAGGAAGTTAATCAAGAAGGAAGACTCTGGCTAAGATGTTCAATCTCCATTCAGAAAGGCAAAGGGGATAGACATCAGAGGAGGGAGAAAACAGGGAACAGGACAGGAGCCTATCCCAGAGGACCTTTGAAAGGCTCTACCCTGCAGGGTATCGAGGCAGATGCTGGTAGGGGTTTGGGGGAGAATACCATAATCAAAATATACTGTATAACAAAAATTTGTTTTAATAAAAAATATAAAAATATTATATAGTTATATATAAAATCTATATAGTTGTAAACTATATAGATTATTTTACCCCCTACAACTCCTCACAGATTCTCACTGTCTTCTTTCCTACCCAAAAAGTAAATATAAATAAATATCTAAATGAAATTATATAGTTACATTACCTGTGTTGTATATTAATTGTGATGTTTACAATGATTTAATTAGTAAGGATATTAATATTTAATAGAACTCAGATCTTAAAGAACATCTATTATATGTTATATATATATATATTATATATGTATAATGGAATGGAACACGTTATTTTATCTCCTTCACTTTCTTCTTTCATTCCCTCACTTTCTAGGCACCATATGAATATATTTTATTTACTTGGTTTAGCGATGATATAAATGTAGATAGTAAAATATTTACATGGTTTTATTTATTATTATTATCTATAGATAAATTGGGAAGAGTGAACATTTCTATTATTATAATTTAAATTATTTCTGAAGATCTTTCTTTGAAGGACTTAAAAAAACATATTCCTTCCAACATCCTTAACATTAAGCACTTTGCATTATTGTTTAAACTGTAGTAGTATTACAGCAAGGAAGATACAAAATTGTAAATAAAATCACATTTTGTGAAATAAGCTTCATGTAATATTGCAGCTCAACACAAGCTCATTTGCACAGATAGGGGCCTTGTTTCTACCTCTTGTTTCATGTTAGCTTGCTATTTTTTCCTTTGCCCATAATACATTTAAAATTTTTTCTTTCTGTAGGTAATAGCAGAAACTTGATTTCCCATATTTTTATCACTGTTTGGAGACATGGACATTGTATTTTTTATTAAGTCTCAAGTTAAATTATGCTTATTATTGATAAAGTTATTAAAGTGTTATTTTGAGAATATGCTGTTCGGTGAATGGTACAGCAACATATAAACTAGATTATGCAAGCCAATTGGACATTAATGAAGGCCAGCTGAAACTGAACCAGCCTTAATGCTATTTCCCAATAGGCACATTTTGAAGGGCTGGGAAAGTAGCAGCAATAAAAACAAAGCACAAGCCCAGTGTCACAGGCAGCGCCTCAGGAGAATTTCTGTGAAGAATAATAATCTTGACTATGAGGCTAATTTCAACATTGCTTTTCTCTGATTTATAATAATTGTGTGATTCAGACCATGCACTCTGATTTAAGGATTGTTTTGTCTATTTCAATTCTCATTTATCAGTCTCAATATTTACCATCACTTGTCTAATTTGATCTCATCCAAATGATAATATCCCTTTTAGAGAATCTAGAGCAAAATATTCTCATTCAATTACAGATTTCCACTTAGTTTTAAAAATCACCTTTTTCTAATTTGAGATTCCATGAATGGTTAAAAAAAAAAAAAAGAAATACAACAATACACACTGACAGCAACAATATACACTGATTCTATATAAACTGTGTCTGGTACCATGCAGAATTTAATACAATGTGGAAAGTAGAAAGAGTGTCAGACTTACCTGAGCTTGAACACTCAATATTAAATTTTAACAAAGAGCAATTGGATGGGGAATCCATTTAATGTCATCATACAAGCTAGTTATGTTGTCCTAAATAGACATGTTCTACTCATCAGACTGTCTTCTAAATATCCATATTCATGTTCATACTTTACTGCTGCTTTCTGCTTCATTTTCTTTGCTTCATCAGGAGTAATGTAGAGACTCATAACTGACCAAAGTACTAGGAGAAATGACTGGTGAATGCTTTTTCTTAAATCTATATCACCCCTCCCAAGGCTCACATAATAAGGTAGAAGAAGAACAGAAAGAACATAAGAGCTTAAAGGTGGAAATTAGCATTTTGGAGCACTGTCTTCTAGGCCTGACATGGCTACTTACCAAAGTTTTGTTGCCTGCAAGCTAACACAGTCTGCAAATTCTTGAGCCCTTTACTATTCTGACATGATAGTAGTGAGTAATTTTCAGCTTCATTATTTTATAAGAAGCCATAAGTAGTTAAAGGTTGCTGTATGAGGAGAAGACATTTTATACAGTGGTGTATATATTGGTAAGTTGAGCATGCTTGTTGGGGGGGGGGGAAGAAGCCTTGTTGTCAGTGCAAAACCACAGTAGCAAACTCATAGGGAACAAGAACTCATTTATTCTTCACCCAAAACACAAAGGACAATGGCTAAAAATTGCATAGATTTAGGTTACTACCAAATTTTCCAATGTTGAATTACTTTCATGGTGCTTTACAGTATATTAGAAAAGAAAATTATAAACAAGGAAATTCTATACACTCACTTATAAGTGGATATTAGCCATACAATATAGGTTAAACAGACTAAAATCTACAGACAAAAAGAAGCTAAACTACAAAGAAGACAGTAGGGAAAACGCTTATTTCTCATTCAGAAGGGAAAACAGGATAGACATTGGAAATGGTGGAAGAGAGGGAACAGCACGGGAGCCTGCCAAAGATGTCCTCTGAAAGACTCAAGCAGCAGGGGATCAAAGGAGATGTAGAGACTCAGTCAAACTTTGTGCAGAGCACAGGGAATCTTATGGAAGGGTATGGGGATAGAAGGACCTGGAGGGGACAAGCATTCCAAAAGAGACCAACAAAGGCAAAAACTCTGGGTCCAAGGTGGCCTGAAGAGATGGATACATCAGTCAAGGAGAGGACTTCGACCCTCTGCTGAGATAAAGCCCATAGGCAGCTCAGTCTTCATGTGGGTGTCCTAGTGAGAGGAGCAGGCTGTGTGTGACATGGACTAGTTTGCTTACTCTTTGATCTCCCCCTGGCATGGTGGCCTTATAGGCCATAGAGAAGAGGATCCAGAAAATCCTTATGAAACCTGATAGGCTAAGGTCAGATAGTAGGGGTGGAGGACTTTCCCTATCAGTGGACTGTAGGAGGGGCTTAGGGGGGAAGAGAGAGGGAGGGTGGGACTGGAAAGAATTGAAGGAGGGGGCTACAACTGGAATACAGAGTGAATAAATTAAAAATAGTAAAAAAAATAAATATAAAAAATATTTTTATATTTAAAAATAAAAAGTATATTTGTTCGTAACAGAGATGTGAGTCTTAATAAGATGTAGTACTAACACCTATATATATCAGAAGTCATCAGATAGCATTCTGAACCCTTCTATTCATAGAGAATGGGGTTCTGCTAATACATTCCAAAAATTTATTTATTAGGGTGTTAAGTCTCATGAGTAAAGAATGGCTCTTTGAGATAAATTGCAATGTGTCTCTGAAAATACAAGATTCCAACATCTGCATATTTTAATTTGGTAGCAAATAGTCTGTTAGTCTATGCAAACAGCTTCTGTCTGGGAATTTTTATTCATATCTTTATACATGCTCAAATACCAAGTCTAATGGAATGTACTGGAACACACAAATGCTCTTTTTCTCCCTCCCTCCACCCTTCTCTTTCTTACACACACACATATACACATTATGGAAATAAAAGTATAAGATGGGCCAGTTGAGAAGAGGAAAGTAGATGACCAGAAAATATTGGGAGGTAAAGAGAAGAGAATGTGGGTGAATATGGTAAAATATATACACATATATAAAAATGTCATAGTGAAATATTACTATGTGCAATTAGTATGGGTTAATAGAAAAATGAAAATATTTATGACCTTCAAAGAGTGCAAAAAAATGGAGAAATGTGAACAAAATAATCTACAATCAACAGTCTACAAACTAATAATCAAGAAGTATATTAAAATGTAACAGATACATTTGGTTTTGGTTGACTAAGAAAGAAAACTGACTACGTTCAAACACATTTTATAGAATAGATAATGGTTAAAACGGATATATGTAGTAGTCTGCTAAACAGTCATTATATTTGTTAATTTTAGTCATTATTATCATAAAACTTCACTGAAGTTTGGTATTAGACTAAATTGATATTGTAATGTAATATTGGGGGTGAAGGCAAAGCTGTGGAACATGGAACAAAGAGGTGTTAATATCAAAATTCATAAGAGTGACCTTAAGAGTGCTCAAGGAAAAGAGATCAGAATCTTCTATTACATTTTAAGACAGTGTTAGTGTGTGGGGGGACATCAAAATTAAGGCCTATTAAGATGAGAATATAATGAGATTGAAAGTGTAGAGGAAGTCCTACCACTGAGAGTACCTAACCTTTCTATATACACAACATGACATATGAAGGATGAAAGTTGTGCTGTGGATATGAACATGGTTTTATTTTGGTCCCAGGTGTGGAATGTGGAACTAATTCAGATGGTCCAGAGCAGCTGACTATTTGCTTCATGTGGGCTCTGAGACAAGCTCCTTGGAAGATGCAGATAGTTTAAATCTTAAAGAACCAGAAAATTTGAACCCAGGGGTCTTCCCAGAGACTCATACTCCAACCAAGTACCAGGCTTGGAGATAACCTAGAACTCCTAAACAGATGTAGCCCATGGCAGTTTAGTGTCCAAGTGGGTTACATAGTAATGGGAAGAGGGACTGCCTCTGACATAATCTGATGTGAGCTAATAGACTAAGATCAGAAGGAAGGAGAGGAGGACAGCCCTTATCAGTGGATTTGGGGAGGGGCATGCATGAAGAAGGGGAAGAGACGGTAGGACTGGGAGGAGAGGAGGGAGGGGCTTATGGGGGGATATAAAGTGAACAAAGTGTAATCAATACAATTAAGTTAAATTTAAAAAAGAAATGCATAAAAAAGAGAGAGTCTGTACACAGAATATTCTCTCTCCAGAGCCCAGAGAGTGTAAGCCCTGAGAAAGAAGAAGGCTGCTCCTGCTCCTAGTTGCTATTGTAAGAAAAGAAGTTGGAAATTTCCTGAAAGGAGGATTGGAATGGTGGCAAGGAACCCAAAGACCCTGACCAGCAGGAAGCAGCTAAGAAAGAATTCCACCTATTGCCCACTAACTCTTTCCCTCCCCTACTTGGTGGTGGGGTATTGGAAGGTATTGGGATGGAGTAGGGAGAAAAAGATATAAGAAACATAAATAAAGAGAGTTTTAAAAATTATTACAAATTTTTATTTACACTTTATTCACTTTGTATCCCCCCATGAGCCCCTCCCCTCTCTCCTCCCTGTCCCACTCTCCCTCCCCATTCTTCACGCATGCCCCTCCCCAAGTCCACTGTTAGGGGAGGTCCTCCTCTCCTTCCTTCTGATCTTAGTCTATTAGATCATATCAGTAGTGGCTGCAATGTCATCTTCTGTGGCCTAGTAAGGCTGCTACCCTATCAGGGGGAGGTGACCAAAGACCAGGCCAATCAGATTATGTCAGAAGCAGTTCCTCTTCCCTTTACTATGTAACCCACTTGGACACTGAACTGCCATGGATTACATCTGTGCAGGGGTTCTAGGTTATAGCCATGCCTGGTACTTGGTTGGAGTATGAGTCTCTGGGAAGACCCCTGTGTTCAAATTTTCTGGTTCTGTTGCTCTCCTTGTGAGGTTCCTGTCCTCTCCAGCTCTTACTATTTCCCACATATTACGTAAGATTCCATGCACTCTGCCCAACAGTTGGCCATAAGTCTCAGCGTCTGCTTTGATAGTCTGTAGGGTAGAGCCTTTCAGAGGCCCTCTGTGGCAGGTTCCTAGGTTGTTTCCTATTTTAGTCTTCTGATGTCCGTCCTCTGCCTTTCAGGATGGGGAATGAGTGTTTTAATCAGGGTCCTCTCTCTTGATTAGTTTCTTTAGGTGTACAGATTTTAGTAGGTTTATCCTATGTTATATGTCTATATGAGTGAGTATATACTGTGTGTGTCTATCTGCTTCTGGGACAGCTCAATCAGGATGATCCTTTCCAGGTCCCACCATTTACCTGAAAATTCCATGATTTCCTTATTTTTCATTGCTGAGTAATACTCTATTGTGTAGATGTACCACAATTTCTGCATCCATTCTTCAGTTGAGGGGCATCTGGGCTGTTTCCAGCTTCTGGCTGTTACAAATAAAGCTGCTACAAACATGGTTGAGCAAATGTCCTTTTTGTGTACTTGAGCCTCTTTTGGATATATGCCTAGGAGTGGTGTGGCTGGATCTTGAGGAAGCGCTATTCCTAGTGGTCTGAGAAAGTCACTCATGATGATGTCTTCTACTTCCCACTGTTTGCCTGCAAATATCATGATTTACTCGTTTTCAATAGCTGAGTACTATTCCATTGTGTAAACATACCACAATTTCTGTATCCATTCTTCAGTTGAGGGGCATCTGGGCTGTTTCCAGCTTTTGGCTATTCCAAATAAATCTGCTACAAACATGGTTGAGCTAATTTCCTTATTGTGTACTTGAGCCTCTTTTGGGTATATGCCTAGGAGTGGTATAGCTGGATCTTGAGGAAGGGCTATACCTAGTTGTCTGAGAAAGTGCCAGATTGCTTTCCAGAGTGGTTGTACAAGTTTACATTCCCACCAGCAGTAGAGGAGGGTTCCCCTTTCTCCACAACCTCTCCAACTTGAGCTATTGATCTTTGCCATTCTGTTGGGTGTAAGGTAAAATCTTTTTTTTTTTTTTTGAAACTTAGCTTATCTTACCTTTATTTTTATTTTTTTATTAATTACACTTTACTCACTTTGTATCACCCGCCCCCGTGGTACCCTCCCTCCTCCCATCCCAATCCCTCCCTTCCTCCACCCTCTGCATGTATGCCCCTCCCCAAGTCAACTGATAGGGGAGGACTTCTTTTCCTTCCTTCTGATCCTAGTCAATTAGGTCTCATCAGGAGTGGCTTCCTTGTCCTCTTCTGTGGCATGGTAATGCTGCTTCCCCCTCAGGGGGAGGTAATTAAAGAGCAGGCCAATCAGTTCATGTCAGAGACAGTCCCTGTTCCTATCACAATGGAACCCACTTGGATACTGAACTGCCATGGGCTATATTTGTGCAGGGGTCTTAGGTTACTTCCATGCATAGACCTTGGTTGGAATAGCAGTCTCAGGAAAGACCCCTGTGCTCAGATTTTTTGGTTCTGTTGTTCTTCTTATGGAGTTCCTGTCCTCTCCAGATCTTA
>REGO01000650.1:360386-376589 GCA_010120015.1 Rhombomys opimus | reverse complement strand
ATCTGGATCTTGAGGAAGCGCTATTCCTAGTTGTCTGAGAAAGTGCCAGATTGCTTTTCAGAGTGGTTGTACAAGTTTACATTCCCACCAGCAGTGGAGGAGGGTTCTGCTTTCTCCACAACCTCTCCAGCATGTGTTGTCTCTTGAGTTTTTGATCTTGGCCATTCTGATGGGTGTAAGGTGAAATCTTAGGGTCATTTTGATTTGCATTTCCCTAACGGCTAATGAGGTTGAGCATTTCTTTAAGTGTTTCTCTGCCAATTGATATTCCTCTACAGAGAATTCTCTGTTTAGCTCTGTACCCCATTTTTAATTGATTTTTTGCTGTTTAACTTCTTTAGTTCTTTATATATACTGGATATTAGCCCTCTGTCAGATATAGGGTTGGTGAATATCTTTTCCCAATCTGTAGACTGTAGTTTTATTCTCAGGACAGTATCGTTTGCTTTACAGAAGCTTTTCAGTTTCATGAGGTCTCATTTATTGATTGTTGCTCTTAGAGCCTGTGCTCTTGGTGTTCTGTTCAGGAAGTTATCTCCTGTACCAATGAGTTCAAGGTATTCCCCACTTTTTCTTCTAAGCAGTTTAGTGTGTCTAGTTTTATGTTGAGGTCTTTGATCCACTTGGACTTTAGTTTTGTGCAGGGTGATAAGTGTGGATCTATTTGCATTTTTCTACATGTAAACTTCCAATTAGACCAGCACCATTTGTTGAAGATTCTGTCTTTTTTCCATTGAATGGATTTGGCATCTTTGTCAAAAATCAGATGTCCATAAGTGTGTGGATTTATATCAGGGTCTTCTATTCAATTCCATTTATCCACCAGTCTGTTTCTATGCCAGTACCATGCAGATTTTATTACTGTTGCTCTATAGTACAGCTTGAGATCTGGGATCGAGATACCTCCTGAAGATCTTTTACTGTACAGCATTGTTTTAGCAATTCTGGGTTTCTTGTTCCATATGAAGGTGAGAATTTTTCTTTCAAGTTCTGTAAAGAATTGTATTGGTAATCTGATGGGAATTGCATTGAATCTGTAGGTTCCCTTTGGTAAGATTGCCAATTTTAGTATATCAGTCCTGCCAAGCCATGAGCATGGGAGCTCTTCCCATCTTCTGATATCTTTTTCTAATTCTTTCTTCAGAGACTGGAAATTTTTTTTCATACAAGTTTTTGACTTGCTTGTTTAGGTTCACACCAAGGTACTGTATGTCCTTTTTGGCTGTTGTGAATAGTGTTGTTTCCCTAATTTCTTTCTCTGCACTTTTGTCTTTGGTATACAGAAAGGCTTCTGATTTTTGAGTTAATTTTATATACAGCCACTTTGCTGAAGGTGTTAATCAAATGTAGTAGTTCACTAGTAGAATTTTTGGGGTCACTCAGATATACAATCATATCATCTGCAAATAGTGATACTTTGACTTCTTCCTTTCAAATTTGTATCACCTTGATCTCCTTTAATTGTCTTATTCCTCCAGCAAGGATTTCAGGAACAATGTTAAAGAGATATGGAGAGAGTGGGCAGCCTTGACTTGTCCCTGATTTCAGTGGGATTGATTTAAGTTTCTCTCCATTGAGTCTGATACTGGCTATAAGCTTGCTGCATATTGTGTTTACATGCAAGGTATGTGCCTTGTATCCGTGATCGCTCCAAGACTTTAAACATAAATGGATGTTAGATTTGGTCAAATGCCTTTTCAGCATCTAAGGAGATGATCATATGGTTTTCTCCTTCAGTTTGTTTATGTGGTGGATTACATTGATGGATTTCTGTACATTGAACCACTCCCGTATCCCTGGGATGAATCCTACTTGGTCATAGTGGATGATATCTTTGATGTGTTGTTGTATTTAGTTTGCAAGTATTTTGTTGAGTATTTTCACATCAATGTTCATAAGGGAGATTGGCCCCAAATTCTCTTTCTTTGTTGGTCTTTGTGAGGTTTAGGTATCAAGGTGACTGTGGCTTCATAGAATGACTTTGGTAGTGTTCCTTCTGTTTCTAATTTGGAGAATAGTTTGAAGAGTATTTGTGTTACCTCCTCTTTGAAAGTCTAGTAGAATTTGAAACCATATGGCCCTAGGTTTATTTTGCATGGGAGACTTTTGATGAAAGCTTCTATTTCCTTACGGGATATAGGACTAATTAATTGATTTACCTGGTTTTGATTCAGCTTTGGTATGTGAAATCGGTCAAGAAAATTGTCTATTTCATTTAGATTTTCAAATTTCGTTGAATATATGCTTTTGAAATAAGACTAATTATTGTTTGGATTTATTCAGTATCTGTGGTTATGTCACGCTTTTCATTTATGATTTTGTTGATTTGGATAGTGTCTCTCTGACTTTTAGTTTGGTTAAGGGTTTGTCTATCTTGTTGATTTTCTCAAAGAACCAACTCCTGGTTTCTTTGATTCTTTGAATTGTTTTATTTGTTTCTAATTGGTTGATTTCAGCCCTGAGTTTGATTACTTCCAGCCATCTGCTCCTTTTGGGTATGTCTGCTTCTGTTTGTATAGGGCTTTTAAGTGAGCCATTAAGTTGCTTGAATGACATGTTTTGAATTTCTTCTTGAAGGCACTTAGTGCTATGAACTTTCCTCTCAGCACTGCTTTCATTGTGTCCCATAAGTTTGATTATATTCTGCCTTCATTTTCATGGAATTCTAGGACGTCTTTAATTTCTTTATTTCTTCTCTGACCCAGCTGTCATTTGATAACAAGTTGTTCAGTTTCTGTGTTTGGGCCTTTTTCTGTTTTTGTCATTGAGGTCCAATTAAGTCCATGTTGATCAGATAGGACACAAGGCATTATTTCAATCTTCTTGTATCTGTTGAGTCTTGCATTGTTACCAACTATATGGTCTATTTTGGAGAAGGCTTCATGAGGTGCTGAGAAGAAGGTAAATTATTTTCTGTTTGGATGAAAGTTTCTGTTGATGTTCGTGAGGTCCATTTGATTCATGACCTCTGTCAGAGTTATTGTTTCTTTTTTTAATTTCTGTTTTGTTGACCTTTCCTTTGTTGAGAGTGGGGTATTGAAGTCTCCCACTATTGATGTGTGGGGGTCTATGTGTGGTTTAAGTTTTATTAATGTTCCTTTTACAAATGTGGGTGCCCTTGCATTTGGGGCATAGATGTTCAGGATTGTGATATCTTCCTGATGGATTTTTCAATTGATGAGTATGAAGTGTCCTTCTCTATCCCTTTTGATTAATTTTGGTTGAAAGTCTATTTTATTAGACATTAAAATGGCTACCCCTGCTTGCTTCTTGTGTCCATTTGCTTGAAAAACCCTCTTCCAGCCCTTTACTCTCAGGTAATGTCTGTCTCTGTGACTTAGGTGTGTTTCTTTTATGCAACAAATTGTTGGGTCTTGTTTACACATCCATTCTGTTAGTCTGTGTCTTTTAATTGGAGAATTGAGTCCATTGATGTTGAGGGAGATTAATGACCAGTGACTGTTAGATCCTTTGATATTGATGTTGGCCATGGTAGTGTGTGTAATTGTGTGTTTGTCTACTTTTTGTTTTGCTCTAGTGAGGTTATTTATTTCCTGTGTTTTCTTGAAAGTAGTTAGTTTTCTTGGGTTGTATTTTTCCTCCTAGTATCTTCTGTAATGCTGGATTTGTGTGTAGGTATTGCTGAAATTTGTTTTTGTCGTTGAAAATCTTGTTTTCTTGGTCTATGAGGACTGAGAGTTTTGCTGGGTACAGTAGCCTGGGCTGACATCTGTGTTCTCTTAGGGTCTGCATGATATCCATCCAGGCCCTTCTAGCTTTTATAGTTTTTGTTGAGAAGTCAGGTATGATTCTGATGGGTTTGCCATTATATGTTACTTGGCCTTTTTTCTTTGCAGCTTTTAGTATTTTTTCTTTGTTCTGTATACTTACTGTTTTGATTATTATGTGGCAGGAAGATTTTCTTTTCTGATCTAGTTTATTAGGTGTTCTGTAGGCCTCTTGTATTCTTATAGGCCTCTCCTTTAAGTTGGGGAAATTTTCTTCTATGATTTTGTTGAAAATATTTTCTGGGCCTTGGAGGAGGGAATCTTCTTTTTCCTCTATTCCTACTATCCTTAGGTTTTGTCTTTTTATGTTTTCTTGGATTTCTTGGCTGATTTGTGTCAGGAATTTCTTAGATTTATTACTTTCTTTGATGGATACATCGATTTCTTCCATTGAATCTTCCACACCTGAGATTCTTTCTTCCATCTCTTGTAGTGTATTGGTTATGATTACCTCGGTAGTTCCTGTTTTCTTTCCTAGATTCTCCTTCTCTATGATTTCCTCCAATTGTGTTTTCTTTAAATTTTCCAATTCTATTTTCAGATCTTGAACTGTTTTGTTGATTTCCTTCACCTGTCTGACTGTATTTTCCTGTTTTTCCTTCAATTCCTTCACCTGTTTCTTTGAACATTCCTCTGTTTCTTTTATTTCTTTCATTTCCTCACTGAAAGCCACAAACTGTTTGACTGCATCTTCCTGTATTTCTTTACGAATGGCCATAATCTGTTTTATTGTATCTTCTCCTAATTCTTTATGCATTTTATTTGCTTCTTCCATTAACCTCTTCATAAGCATAGATGTAATGTCATCTTCTTGAATTTCACTTATGTTAGGGTATCCAGGGCTAGTTGCCCCTGGATAACTGGGTTCTCGGATGCCATATTGCTTTGCCTTTTGTTGGTTGTCCTTTTTCGCTGACCTCTACCCATCTCTCTGTCTCAGGTGTTGTGTGTTAATTTCTGGTGCCTGCTGGGTCCTGGGGTGGGGAGAATCAACTTGATGGGGTTCTGAAGGAGTTCTCAGCTTTTTGGGTATGGTCACCTGAATGGTGGTGCTTCTCAGGAATTGTCACAGTTCACTTCAGGTGTATGTACCTGTGTGGTAACTGTTGTGTTCAGGAAGGCTATCCTCTCATCAGGAGAGGTCCTGGTGATGGCTGTCCTGATGCTGGGTTTCTTGCTCTGAATTTAGTGAGCTGCAGCTATTACTCTTAAGGTATAATTGTTGGGTGCAGCCTTCTTGAAGAACCAGGTATTAACATAGTTTTGTCAGGCTAGCTAGGGATAAGTGGTTGAACCTTGGAACAGTATCTCAAGGCTGCTGTAATGTTGCTTCGGCTTTTGTAGGTCTAAGAATGTAAGTGTGTGTCCCAGTGCTTTAGTGGTACTCAGGTACTCAACAATGGCAGGTGAGCATAGTGCTCATGCCTGCAGTAGAAGGCTAGAGCCTAGAGCCTGCATGAATCAAGAAAGTCTTCTGGAGCTGGGTGCCCCGAGCGTTGGACCTGATGATCCCCCTGATGTGGGGTTTCCTCCTGACAGGGACACCCATACTATGCTTTGGCAACCGCCATTTTGTAGGGGATGGCAAGTAGAACCCACAGGTACAGACACACATGGCTCTGTCTTTCTGGCCTGGGCGTCTGCTGAAGCTGGGTAATTTTTCCAGAGACATTTTAGGGGTGGTGGTATTTCTCTGGGTAACCTAAGGTCGGTCCCAATAGTTTCCTGTATAGTGGGGTTATCTCTCGACTTGAAATCCCAGTCTCTTGATGCTGTGGGGTCCACATTTCAGTCAGGGACAGTGATCAGAGCATATTGGCTCTGAAAACCAGTGCTTGGTGGAACTGTGATCTATTCTGTGGTTTAGCTGGGTGAGTTGAAGCTGATGGAATCCCCCACAGTGGGGTATCCTCTCACCTGGGAAACACAATCAATTGTGTTTTAGGGCTGTGAGTTCTGACTGCTGGTCACTGTGGTGATCCTGCTGTACTGCTGGTCAGAACAAGAGTCGTCCCAGCGCCACCATCTTGCAAGCTCTCTACATAAATACTTTTAATAATTTTATTACCTTTCCTTTATTGTCTCTGATAAGAAACTGTATAGAAGTTTTAATCCAGCAATGTGGCTGCTCTGGCAAGGGATCACATCCAAAGACTGACATTGAGTCAATCAGCTTGGACAAAAGCTTGATCCTGAATAGCTTACCTGAACTAACCAGCCAGAGTTCTTAAAGAACTAGAAAGGGTGAGTTTATTCAGCATTAAGTTTTGGTGGCTGAAAATATTGTAGGCTTCGAGAAACAAATCCTCTGGTCTCAGCCCTCCCCCTCATCTGAGCAAATAAAAACAAAACTTACAGGAAACAATAAAGATGTGATATTACTTTAAATATAATCATAACAGTTCTCTATTACTGCAAATTATAAACATCCAGCACCTGAAGGTCAAATGAAAGCATAAGACTCTTAAACCATGGTCTGCTTGACCACATTTAAGAGGGATGTGCAGAAGCTTCCCTATGATCAGACAGTAGGGTCCTGCCCATCTTTAGAAATTTCTTTTTTTTAATTTTTTTCTTAAAAATTTATTCATTATATATCCTAATAGAAGACCACTCCCTCAGCTCCCAGTGCACACACCACTCTGTGAAGCTGGGTACTGGATATCTAAAAAGAGTATTTCCAAGTGTCCTGATGTAGAAATCATTTTATGACATCTTATGAAATCACTTTAACTTTGACATATCCCACACACACACAAATAAATTAAGAAATAAAGAGATTGCCTTCTAGGTATTTTGAATTTTTATTTTTATATTAGTCACAGTTTATTCATTTTGTATCCCCCTTTCAAATTACCTCCCAAGCCTACCCTCCCTTCCTCATCTCTTCCCATGTTCCTCTACAAGTCCATGGATAGGGGAGTTCCTCCTCCCCTTCCATATGACCCTAGCCTCTCAGATATCATCAGGACTGGCTGCACTTTCTTCCTCTGTCACTTGGCAAAGTTGTCAGACCTCAGGGGGAGGTGATCAAAGAGCCAGCCACTGAGTTCAGATCAGAGACAATCCCTGTTCTCCTTACTAGGGTACACACTTGGATACTGAGGTGCCATGGGCTACATCTGAGCAGGGGTTTTAGACTATATCTATGAATGGTCCTTGGTTGGAGTATCAGTTTCAGAAAAGACACCTGTGTCCAGATTTTATGGTTCTGTTGCTCTCCTTGTGGAGTTCCTGTGCCCTCCAGGTCTTTCTATCTCCCCCTTCTTTCATAAGATTCCCTGCACTATGCCTAAAGTTTGAATATTAGCCTCAGCATCTGTTTTGATGCACTGCTGGACAGAGTCTTTCAGAGGCCCTCTGTGGTAGGGTCCTGTCCTATTTCCTTCTGCCAATGTCCATCTTTTTGCCTTTCTTAGTGAGGATAGACTATCTTACCCAGGGTCCTTCTTCTAGTTTCGTTTCATTAGGTGTACAGATTTTAGTATGATTATCCTATGTTATATGTCTAGTATCCACTTATAAGTGAGTGTATATGATGTGTGTGTTTCTGTTTCTGGGATATATCACTCAGGTTGATCTTTTCTAGAACCTACCATTTGCCTGCAAATTTCATGATTTCCTTGATTTTAATTGCTGAGTAGCATTCCATTGTGTAAATGTATCCATTCTTCTGTTGAGGGACAACTGAGTTGTTTCCAGGTTCTGGCTATTACTAATAAAATTACTATGAACATGGTTGAACAAATATCCTTGTTGTGTACTTAAGCATATTTTGGATATATGCCTAGAAGGGGTATAGCTGGATATTGAGGAAGTGCTATTCCTTGTTGTCTGAGAAAGCACCAGATTGATTTGCAAAGTGGTTGTACAAGTTTGTATTTCCACCAGCAATGGAGGAGGGTTCCCCTTATCCACATCCTCTCCTTCATGTATTGTCACTTGATATTTTGATCTTAGCCATACTGATGGGTATAAGGTGAAATTTCGGGGTCGTTTTGATTTTCATTTCCCTGATGACTAAGGAGATTGAGCATTTTTAAATTGTTTCTCTGCCATTCTATATTCCTCCATGGAGAATTCTCTATTTAAATCTGTACCTTATTTTTTATTTGGATTACTTGATTTGTTGCTTTTTAACTTCTTGAGTTCTTTATATATTCTAGCTATTAGCCCACTCTCAGATATAGGGTTGGTGAAGATCATTTCCTCATCTGTAGGCTGTCATTTTGTTCTGGTGACACTATCCTTTGCTTTACAAAAGATTTTCAATTTCATAAGGTCCCACTTATTGATTATTACTCTTAGAGCCTGTGCTTTTGGTGTTCTGTTCAGGAATTTGTCTCCTGTGTCAATGAGTTCTCAGCTTTTCCCCTCTTTTTCAACTAACAGATTTAGTGGGCCTTGTTTTATGTTGAGGTCTTTGATCCCCTTGGACTTTAGTTTTTTACAGGTTGATAAATATGGATCTATTTGCTTTTGCTACATGTATATATCCAGTTAGACCTACAGCATTTGTTGAAGATGCTGACTTCTTTCCATTGTATGATTTTGACTTCTTTGTCAAAACTCAAGTATCTGTAGGTGTATCGGTTTATTTCTGTGTCTTCTATTTAATTCCATTTATCTACCATTCTGTCTCTACGCCAATACCACACAGTTTTGTTTTGTTCTGTTTTGTTTTTTATTGCTCTGTAGTAGAGTTTGAGATCAGGGATGGAGATACCTCCAGATGATCTGTTGTTGTACAGGATTGTTTGGGCAATTCTGGGTTTTTGTTTTTCCATATGAAGTTGATAATTGTTCTTTCAAGGTTTGTAAAGAATTGTGTTGGTATTTTCAGGGGGATTGCACTGAATCTGTAGAATGCTTTTGGCAAGATGGCCATTTTCACTAAGTTAATCCTACCAATCCATGAGCATGGGAGTTCTTTCCATCTCTGATATTTTCTTTTTTTAGAGACTTCAATTTTTTTCAAACACGTCTTTCATTTTCTTGGTTAGAGTCACACCATGCTACTCTATGTTATTAGTGGCTATTATAAAAGGTGTTGTTTCCGTAATTTCTTCCTTGGTCCTTTTGTCTTTTGTATACAATAGGGCTACCGATATTTTTTTTTAGTTAATTTTGTATAGAACCACTTTGCTGAAGGAGTTCTATGGTTGAATTTTGGAGTTTGCTCCTGTTCCTACCATATCATCCGTAAATAGTGATACTTTGACTTCTTCCTTTCCAATTTATATTCCTTAGATCTCCTTTAGTTGTCTTATTGCTTCAGCAAGGTCTTCAAGACCTATGTTGACAAGATATGGAGAGAGTGGGTAGCCTTGCCTTGTCCCTGATTTTAGTGAGACTGATTTAATTTTCTCTCCATTTAGTTTGTTGTTGGCTACAGGCTTGTTGTTTATTGCCTTTACTATATTTAGGTATGTGCCTTGTATCCCTGATCTCTCCAAGACTTTAAACATGAATGGTATTAGATTTTGTCAAATGCTTTTTCAGCATCTAAGGAGATGATCGTTTGGGTTTTCTCCTTCATTTTTTTTTATATGGTGGATTACATTGATGGATTTCTGTATATTGAAACAACCCTGCATGCCTGGGATGAAGCCTAGTTGTTCACGGTGGATCATATCTTTTATGTATTCTTGGATTCATTATGCCGGTATTTTGTCGAGTATTTTTGCATCGATGTTTATAAGAGAGATAGGTCTAAAATTATCTTTTTTTGTTGGGTCTTTGTATGGTTTAGGTGTCAAAGTGACTATGGCTTCATAGAATTAGTTGTCAATGTTCCTTCTTTTTCTATATTTGGAATAGTTTAAAGAGAATTGCAGTTAGCTCTGGTTAAAGGTCTTGTTGAATTCTGCAATGAAACCATGTGGCTTTGGGCTTTTTTTTTGGAATGGGGACTTTTGATTACTGCTTCAATTTCCTCGGGGAATATAGCACTATTCAATATTTCTACCTAATCTTGATTGAATTTTGGTAAATAGAATCTATCAAGAAAATTGTCCATTTCATTGAGATTTTCAAATTATGTTTCATATAGGCTTTTGTGGTAGAATGTAATGATTGTTTGGATTCCCTCAGTATCTGTTGTTATGTCCCCCATTTATTTCTAATGTTGCTGATTTGGATGGTTTCTCTCTTCCCTTTAGATAGTTTGGCTAAGGGTTTGTCTGTCTTGTTTATTTTCACAAAAAAAAAATATCTTGGTTTCATTGATTTTTTGAATTGTTTTATTTGTTTCTAGTTTATTGATTTCAGCCCTGAATTTAATTATTTCCAACCTTCTACTCCTCTTTGGTGTATCTTCTTCTTTTTTTCTAGGGCTTTCAGGTGAGCCATTAAGTTGATTGTATGAGATGTTCTGAATTTCTTCTCGAAGGCACTTAGTGCTATGAATTTTCCTCTTAGCACTGCTTCTATTGTGACCCATAAGTTTCTGTATGTTATGCCTTCATTTCCATTGAATTCTAGGAAGTTTTTAATTTATTTCTTTATTTCTTCCCTGACCGAGCTGTCATAGATTAGTGAGTTTTTCAGTTTCCATGTTTGTGTAGGCTTTTTGTTATTTCTGCTCTAGTTGAGGTTCAGCTTTATTCTATGGTGGTCAGATAGGATACAAGAGAGTATTTCAATATTCTTGTATCTATTGAGGCTTGCTTTGTGACCATCTATATGGCCTATTTTGGAGAAGGTTCCATGAAGTATGCTCTTTTGAGTTTGGGTCAAAAGTTCTGTATTAATTTCTTTTGATTTAGGACCGCTAAGTGGCATTATTTCGCTTTTTAGCTTCTGTTTAGATGATCTCTCCATTGGTGACAGTGAAATGCTGAAGTTTCCCACTCTTAAGGTTTTTGGCTCAATGTGTGATTTATGCTTTAATAATATTTCATATACAAATGTAGGTCCTCTTGTATTTCAGACATAGATGTTCAGAATTGTGATGACCTCCTGGTGGATATTTTCTTTGATGAGAATAAAGTGAGTTTCCTCAACTTTTTTTGATGAATTTTTGTTAAGTATATTTTATTAGATATTAAGATAGCTACCCCAACATGTTTTCTGTGTTCAGTTCTTGGAAAATATTTTTCCAGCCCTTTACTCTTAGGTTGTGTTTATCCTTGTTGCAGAGGTATGTTTCTTGGATGCAGCAGAGTTTTGTATCCTGTTTCTGCAACCATTCTGTTAGTCTGTGTCTTTTTATTGGAGACTTTAGTCCAATGATGTTGATAGATAATAGTGACAGATGAATGTTAGTTCCTTTGATCGTGAATTTGGTGGTGTTACTATGTCAAAATGCTTGTTTACTTTTAATATTTTGTTGTCAAGTCGTTTATATCCTGTGTTTTCTTGGGTGTATTTGTTTTCTTTGGCTTGGAATTTTCCTCCTGGTATCTTCTTTAGGGCTGGGTTGCTGTGTAGATATTATGTAAGTGCAGTTTTTTCAAGGAATATTTTGTTTCGCTCCATTTATGTTGATTGAGAGTTTTGCTGGGTATGATATTATGGATTGGCATCTATGGTCCTTTAGAGTCTGCATGACTTCTGCCCAGGCCCTTCTGGCTTTCATAGTTTCTGTTGAGAAGTCTGATTTGTTTCTGATAGTTCTATCTTTATATGTTACTTGGCCTTTTTCCTGTGCTGCTTTTAATATTTTTTTCTTTGTTCTGTAGACTTACTGTTTTGACTATTATGTGATATGAGGAGTTTCTTTTCTGGTCTAGTCTATTTGGTGTTGTGTTGACCTCTTGTATGTTTATGGACATTTCTTTCTTTAAGTTGGGAAATTTTTCTTCTAAAATTTTCTTGAACATATTTTGTGGACCTTGAAGCCTGGAATCTTTTCTTTCATCTATTCCTATAGTTCTTAGGTTTTCTCTTTTCATGACTTCTGGATTTCTTGGATGTTTTGTGTTTGGGACTTTTCCGATTTTACTGTTTCTTTGAGAGAAGTATCAATTTTTGCAAGTATATCTTCAGCACCTGAGATTCTCTTTTCCATCTCCTGTATTCCATTGTTGATGCTTACCTTGTGTTTCCTGATCTTGTCTCTAAGTTCTCCAGCTCCAGAGTTTTCTCTGTTTTTGTTTTCTTTCTTTCTTATAATACTTTATTGCTTCTAATTTTGTTTTCATGTCTTGCACCATTACCTTCATCTGTTTGAATGTGGAATTCTGACTTTTTATTATGCCCTCTATTTTTTGTTCATCTCATCATTTCATTTTGTTCATTTGTGTTCATATGCCACTAGTTGTGTTTCTACTTGTACCTTTATTTTTTGACTCTATTTGTCTGCATTTCTTTGAGAGCCTTGTTCTTTCGTCTTTTTTGCCTCCATTTGTGTGGGTATTTCTTTGAGAGATTTGTTTGTTTCTTCTATACGTACCTCTATAACTAGATAATCATAGCTTTAAAATAATTTTCCTGTGTTTCCAATGAATTAAAATAGTCATTGAATTTGGGGGTTGCTGGTGAAGCCATGATATCCTGATTTTTGTTGGATGTTTTTTAAGATGGCATCTAGCCATCTCCTTACCGGTAATATTCGCTGTTTGTTCCTGGAGTCTGTACTTCAGACAAGGTCTGTCTTTCTCTGGTGTCTGGAGTATTCTTCAGGAAGCTGAGAGATGTCCACTAGTTTGATCATGTGTTTTGTTGTTTCATCTATAGCTAAGGGAAGATGGGTGCACACGTGCTGGCGATCAAGTGTATGCAGATGGCATGGAAGTGTGCCTTGAAGGAAAGTGTTCTAGAGAGTGTAGATTCCTTGAATGTGGGACTTTAGCACAGGAGGGAGTGCAGTTCCAAGAATTGTTTGCCTGGACTCCACTGCACTGGTAGACCCACAGAAGAGGGGCATGAATGTTGAGAATGCTGTCCCAAGAATCCCTGATGCCCACATTGAGTGTGGGTTGGGAGGGATCCAATGTCAGGCTGCCAGCATAGATGGACCCTGGATCTCTTGCCCTGCATACATTTACTTGAAGGCACATACAGGCACTAGCAGGCCTAATTCAAAAGCAAAGGAGTTCTACCTGTTCTCTACTCTCAGATTTGGTCCTGCAGGGGCAAATGAGAGTGTAGATCAGTCAGCTCAGTGGTGTCCACTGTTTGTCGACTGGGCAGGGAGACCCATACTTGGGGTGGCCACTTTGGTTTGTCTCAGTCACAGAGCATGGAGGCCCCTGTTAGCTGTAGCTGCCACCGCATGCCACTGCTGCAGATCTGGGAGGTCCATACAGTCACTTGTAGGGAGGCCCTGGGAAGCCTGAACAGTTGCCTAGAGAACTTGGAGGCTGATACATAGGCCTGCTAGGAAGCCCACTCAGCCACCTGCTGCAGCCACAGAAACGAGAGGCCAGTACAGATGACTGCTGGGAAGCCCTGGAAAACCTGTACTGCCACCAGCCACTACCTGCCTCTGCTCTCTTCATTATGGAGTGGGGCTTGGAACAGCAGGCACTGCAGGTCTCCTCAGCTAAGGAGGGACTAGGGAGTCCCATCAAGGGGAAGTGCAAGAGAGTAGAATATTTGCCACTCTCAGTGCCTGGAGATGTCCGTGGGTGTATCCAAAAAGTCTCAGCTCATGGGTTGTCTCCTCTTGCCCAGAAGCCTCTATGTCGACCTTCTGACTTCATCTGCCCCTCCACTTGCCAATTTCAGAGTTTTGGATCCTGTGCCCCTCAGATATGGTGCACACTGGTTGCCGCCATATTGGATCTTCACCTTTCAGGGTTTTTTTTGTTTCAAAGATTTGACTCCTCAAGGAGATAAAATCTTAAAAAAACCTTAGATTCACTTAGCAAACATCACTAAGTTACCCTTTTTAATATTAGCTTTCATATTGACTCATTCTTTCCTATAACATCTCCCCCAATTCACTTGATGTCTAGGTTCATCAGAATCATATTGTAATGTTTTACATATAGATTCCAATGCAAAACAGGCTGTAAAAGAAAGTGATAAGAAATATTGGGCAATGATCTTCAGACCACAATTTCTATTGTGTCATACAGTGACTATTAGGTGTGCATCTTAGCTAAGACTAAAGAATATGTCAAATACTGTATTCATGCATCTGTAAGTAAACAACCTCATGTCTGTCTTCCTATGGGTTCCATCTCCATTGTCTGCTCCCTAAACACCAGAGATCTTATGAGCCCACCTTTTAACAGGTAGAGAGCTCCCTCCTGTGGGCAAGTAACTAAAACAATCTCCATGGCAACAGACAACTATAAATCAGGATATCAAACACTAACTGAGAAATTCTAAGATTATGTAAGAAGAAAATAGAAAATGAAATAGAACATAAGAAAAAAGAAATACTGACTAGAAAAAGAAAGAGAATAAAACTGCCTTTAAAATAAGCAGAATAATTGGAGGAAGAAAGGAAGAAACAAAGGACAAACCATACAGAAAGTTACTAGATCATGTAAAGAATAAAAATGTATATATATATGTATATATATGTATATATATACATTTATATATGTATATATACATGTATATACATATGTATATACATATATGTGTATATATATGTATATATATATATATATATGGAAGGAGGTAGTAACGCTAATTTCCTAAAGTTGATGGTTAGGACTCATTCACTGTGGCGGTTTGAACAGGATGGCCACCATAGACTCATATTTGTAATACTTAATCCCCAGTAAATGAAGCAAGGTGAGAATTACATGGTAGGGCTTTGTTGGAGGAAGCATGTTGCTGGTGGTGGGTTTTGGCGTTTCAAAACACATGCCAGGCCCAGTCTCTCTGTCTCTCTGTCTCTTTGTCTCTCTGCCTCTGCCTCTGCCTCTGCCTCTGCCTCTGCCTCTGCCTAAGTCTCTCTATCTATATGTCCCTCCCTCTCTCTCTCTCTCTCTTTCTCTCTCTGTCTCTGCCTCCTGTCTATGGATAAGGATGTAAGCTCTTAGCTACTGTTCTAGCACCATTCCTTCCTGCTGCCATGATCCCTTCCCTTAAAGGGTAGGGATTAGAGTCAGTAATGGATTAATTCACTAAAATTGTAAGCAAGGCTCCATGATTAAATGCTTTTTATTTAATGAGATTTGATGTAGTTAGGCTATCTCTTTACAAAAATAGAATAGCAACTAAGCCACTCACTCATCCTAAAAAATGATGATGGATATTGAAAATGTAAACAATGATTATTAATGAAATACATATATTAAATATTTCTATTAATATTAGACTTTGTATTATAATTTCGTGACAATCTTTTATATTATCATTACACAAAGTGGAAATATACATATATTTATGGCACATAACTTAGTTATCCACTACTTGGGTCAAGCAAAAGCAGTAGTTTCAACCCTAGAGAATTTCCAAGTCTAACAATAAAGCAACATAGAGATGTGTAGTCCAGAAGAGAGATGGGAGAAGAAAATACCCACCAGTTTTCTTCCACCATAGATTCACCATAGTATAATAGAGCTCATTTTTTCTCATATTTTAATTTATTCACATTAGTATTATGTTTCTAGAAGAAAGTAGAGAAGCCTTGTTGTTTGTATCAAAATCTAACAAATCATCCTGCATTGGATTCTGGCCATTCATTCCATTGGCAAATCATTTCTGTAGCCACTGACAAAATTGAAATGAAGCCCTTGTTAAACAAAGTGAAAGTATAGAAATAACTGTCCAATAGTTCTTGATATGAAAAGGACTGATATGGGACACTAAGTATATATGGGAGATATTTACCTATAGATACCAAAAAAAGCATTAAATACATGAATCTTGGAAAATAGAGTAAATTGTTAAATTCAAGCCTGGGTCTGTAAGTTTCAAAATTTGCAAATTTAGTACCCTACAAATCAGTAATTTTTTTTTTTTTGGTTAATACTCAAGTGAGGTAAACAGAAATAAAGAGAGAGGGGAAGGGATGTAGCGAGGGAGAGAGGATAGGAAGACAAGGAGGAAGAAGAGAAAGAAGAGGTCAGGAAGAGAGTCTTGCCAACAAAAATACCAAGTTTTCCTGTCCTTCATATTGTGAAATAATTTTGAGCCATGGAGAAGAAAGCACTAACATGGTTGTGAAGGCCACGGCTATTGTTGGCAGGGGAGAAAAGCTAGGAAGAGTTCTCTAGTTTAAGAATCAGTGAGCTTACTTGCTGGCATAAGAAGAGGGCAGAAAGTGGTGAGTGAAAAGGAAATTGAGAGTTGTCTTGTTATCTCTAGGTTGGCTATTGCTGGGATTAAATGGGGAGTGGTAGAAAAAGAATGGCACAAAATTTTTTTTTTAATTTTTTTTTATTTTTTTAATTTTTATTTTTATCAGTTACATTTTATTAATTCTGTATCCCAGCCGTGCCCCGAACCCTCGTTCCCTCCCACTCCCTCCCTCCCTCCCTCATCACCACTGTGCCCCTTTCTAAGT
>REGO01000650.1:289189-357321 GCA_010120015.1 Rhombomys opimus | reverse complement strand
GGGACCGGGAGGGGAGGAGGGAGGGGCTTATGGGGGGATACAAAAGGAATAAAGTGTAATTAATAAAAGTTAAATAAAAAATTTGAGAAAAAAATAAAATAAAATAAAGTTACTATGGAGAGAAAATATAGCATCTACATTGTAGAAAGACAATAAAAGCATATGAAGTTATCGCTCTCTTCCTTCTATTTTGTAATATTAATGTACAAATTAGCTGTTTATGTATTATAATCATTTCAATATTGTTTTATAACTATTGTTTCTATGGTTGTCTATTTAAATAGAATAAAAAATGGAATTCAAACAAAAGCTCAGTCATACTGGTTTTGTTATACACATATGTGGTTACTTTAATGGTACAATTCTAAATCAATTTACATAATTGAGTAAGTAGTATTCTATTTACTTTCAAGACAAAATACTATGTCTAAATTCCATGGGCATTCAAAAAGTGAGGAAATCCATTCAGCTATTTTTTAAATGTTGATATCTTAATATCTTATAGATATAAGAGAAATAATCTAGATATAAATATCTTATTTCAATATTTCAAATGCATCACCAATTGTTTTCTATTACCAATAATCATCATTATTATTATTGTAAAAACTGAGTTAGTCCTCATTTTAAGAAACCTCTCTCTAGAGACTTTCAAGATCTTGTCTTTACTTTTTATTATGATCAGTAACAAACATTAGTTGATGAATGGATTTTGACTAATTCCATGAATTTTCATTTTGCAGTTGTTGAGCCTGGGTTTGAGGAATATAATTCATTCTTGTGAGAGATTTGTCCTTATTTCTCTCCATACTTTTCTATCCTCTGCTCTAATGCTCTGTTTCTACTGTGAACTTGATGCAAAGGCAAACCTCTCTCTGTCTTTCCTACAAATCTATCTGCAACCGAAACTGCAGAATCTCTAGACAAGATTTTGAAAGTTACTCGATGCATCCAATATTCTCTATAATTTGAGCAAATTTCAATAACTCATTTAAAATATTTGTTTATTAAGTATAGAATATTTACCTCCTAAGATACAACTATTCCTTCTCCTTCAAGTTATTTCCATTTCTTTTCTAATCACGGAATCTTTTATGTCAGTGCTTTGATTTTTAACCTCATGAAGATCAAAGATATTGAAATCAGTGATCAACATAGGGTTTATTTCAATAGGTTAATGAAGTTATTTACAGAAATTGATTGTGATTCCAGTAAATTTCAGAATATTTTCTAGTCTTCTCCTCTAAGTTTCTAGCACTTTTTCATCAATTTTAAAATTCTTTGTACTCAGATACATTAGACTGGCCAATTTAGATAACATTATATCACATGTTATACTAGCTTCTTTTTACTACAAGTTTATTCATTTTTTCGTCCTTATATATTTCCAATGTCCTTGTCAGTTTTGTTACCAGTTATTTACTAAACAGATTCCCTGGACCAACTTTCTAGATTGGCTATTCTAATACATCATAACACTGGGTTATCTGTAATCTTTTAAAACTGTATTTTTTAAGTTTTCTACCTCATTGTCTCCTCAAATATATATATCCAGCTAGAACAACAGCATTTGTTAAATATGCCATCTTTTCTCCATTGTATGGTTTTGGCCTCTTTGTCAAAAATCAGGTGTCTGTAGGTGTTTGGGTTTAATTCTGTATCTTGATTCTATTCCACTGAACATCATCTGTTTCTATGCCTGTACCATGCCATTTTTATTAGTATTGCTCCATAGTAAAACTGGAGATCAGAGATGTAAACACCTCCAGAAGTTCTGTTATTGTACAGGATAGCTTTACTTATTCTGGTTTGTTTTTGTTTTCCATATGAAGTTGAGAAATTTTCTTTCAAGGTCTGTAAAAGTTGTGCTCATAATTTGATGGTAATTGCATTGAATCTGTAGACTGCTTTTGGTAGGATGTCAATTTTTACTATGTGAAATCTATGGATCCAGGAGCATGGGCTATCTTTCCATCTTCTGATATCTTCTTCAATTTCTTTCTTCAGAGGCTTGGATTTTTTCCATACAAAGCTTTCACTTGCTTGGTTAGAGTTACACCAAGGTACTTTATGTTATTTGTGACTATTGTGAAGGGTTTTGTTTCCCTAATTTCTTTCTCTGCTCTTTCTTCCTTTCTACATAGGAAGGTTACTGATATTTTAGAGGTAATTTTTTATCCACTTTGCTGGAATGAATTCATCACCTGTAGTAGTTATCTGGTAAAATTTTGGGGCTACTCATGAATACTATCATATCATCTGTAAATGGAGACTTCTTCCTTTCTGATTTGTATCCTCTTGATCTCTTTTAGTTGTCATATTCCTCTAGTTAGGACTTTGAGTACTATGTTGAAGAGATATGGAGATAGTTGGCAGCCTTGTCTTTTCCCTGATTTTAGTGAGATTGATTTAAGTTTCTCTATGTTTAGTTTGATGTTGGCTATAGGCTTGCTGTTTTGCCTTTACTAAGTTTAGGTATATGCCTTATATTCTGAGCTCTCCAAAACTTTAAATATGAACAAGGGTTGGATTTTGTCAAATACTTTTTCAGCATCTAAGGTGATGATGATGTGTTTTTTTTTCTTTCAGTTTGTTTATATGGTGGATAACATTTATGGATTTCCATATATTGAACCACCCCTACATGCCTGGGATGAAGCCTACATGGGTGTGGTGGGTGATATCTTTGATCAGTTCTTGGATTCTGTTTGCAAGTATTTTATTTAGTATTTTCTTCATCAATATTCATAAGACAGGTTTGTCTGAGCTTCTCTTTCTTTGTTGGGTCTTTGTGTGGTTTAGTTATCGAGTACATATAGAAAAATGCAAATAGATCCGTACTTATCCCCTTGCACAAAAGTAAAGTCAAAGTGGATCAAAGACCTCAACATACAACCAGACACACTAAACCTGTTGTAAGAAAAAGTGAGGAAGAACCTTGAACACATTGACACAAGAGACAACTTTCTGAACAGAACACCAAGAGCATAGGCTCTAAGATCAACAATCAATAAATGAACCTCATGAAACTTAAAAGTTTCTGTAAAGCAAAGTACACTGTCAAGAAAACAAAACAATAGCCTACAGACTGGGAAAAACCTTTACCAACCCTATATCTGACTGAGGGCTAATATCCAGAATACAGAATGAACTCAAAAAATTAAACATCAACAAACCAAATAATCCAATTTAAAAATGGGGTTCAGAGCTTAATAGAGAATTCTCAGTGGAAGAATATGGAATGATGGGGATACACTCAAAGAATTTCTCAACTTCCTTAGTAGTCAGGGAAATGCAAATCAAAATAACCCTGAGATTTCACTAACACCCATCAGAATGGCTAAGATCAAAAACTCAAGTGGTAACACATGCTAGAGAGGATGTGAAGAAAGGGGAATAAACCCTCCCCCATTGCTGGTGGGAATGTAAACTTGTATTGTTAAGCCCAACACGAGCTTAATTTTCAAGAGGTAGATGAAGGGAATTCAGGAGACCAATTCCATCAATGCAATGCAAGAGGTTTATTTTAACCATCACACAGTGGGGTCACCCCTGCTGTTAGCAAAGAGTGGCACTGGGAGACAAAGGCCTTGGGTTTTTAAAGGACAAGCTGTAGGAATTTTTAGGGGTTGCAGTCTTGGCAAATCAGGACTGGATGAGGAGGTTATAAGGTAAGATAATTGGTTAGTCTTCCAGTCCTGTTAAGTGTGGATGTGGCTGCAATTAAAGGTGGGGGTGGGGTGATTAGTTCATCCTTGAAGATAGGGGCTGAGGGCTTTTGGCCAGAGGTCAGGGGCTACTCAGAAGAAGGACTGAGGCCATCTAGGTTGGTTGCTAAAAAACGCTATCTTGCAGACAAAGGTCTGGCCATTCTTTTTGCTGAACGAAGGTCGTTGCTTGCTCACTTTTTTATCTCTGTCCTCACAGATGGCCAGGGTCACCTTCCTCCATTCTCTGGAAAGGTACTAAGAGACTTTAGCTTAATCTGGGCATAAAACTCAAAAATATAGGTTTTAGAAGACATATAGATTACAAAGTTAGTCTGATCCTTTCAGTACAACCACTTTGGAAATCAATCTGGTGCTTTCTCAGACAATTGGGAATAGTTCTACCTCAAGATCCAGCTATACCACTCCTGGGCATACATCCAAAAGATACTCAAGTACAAAACAAGGATATTTGTTCAACTATGTTCATAGATGCTTTATTGATAATAACCAAAATCTGGAAACAATCTTGATGTTTCTAAATGGAAGAATGGAAACAAATTGTGGCACAATTGCACAATGGAATTCTAGGCAGCAATTAAAAACAAGGAAACCATGAAATTTGCAAGCAAATGGAGGGAACTAGAAAAGATCATCCTGTGCGAGGCAACCCAGTGTTCATTGTCCTCCCATCAGTCCAGTGCATGGCTCCAGCCCATGGGTAAGAACATGGGGTTCAGGCTCAGGGAGTGAGAGGCCCAGAGTCACTATACAGATGGGTATAGGATGAATGTAAACTGTGGTGGACTGTTTGCAGACTTGTTTATTCCAGAAGAGAGAGCATGTTGTAAAGCTTTAGCAACCAATCAGGGTACCCCACATCATTTCCAAGCCAATGATTTGTTGTTCTTCTCGGGGTAGACTCTCTGCTGTCAGGTCACAAACTCTCAGCCAAACTGCTTCTTTACTTATGTCAGCAGAAACTGCCCCAGGCCTTGAGCCCTAATGGCCCTTTACTGGGAATGTCCACAACCCAGTAACACAAAAGCATGCATGGTATCTACTCACTTATAAGTGAGTATTAGCCATATATTATAGGATAAACATATTAAAACCCACAGACCTAACAAAGCTAAACAATGAGGACCCTAGGGAACACACTTATTTATCTTTCAGGAGGAAAAACAGGATAGGCACAGGAAGAGGTAAAAGAGGTGGAACAGGACTGAGACCTACCACATGTGTCTTCTAAAAGACTTAACCTAGCAGGGAAATCAAAGCAGATGCAGAGACTCACAGCTAAACTTTAGACAAAGCATGGGGAGTCTTTTTGAAGAAGGTGGATATAAGGGGTCCCAGAGGGGTCAGGAGCCACACAAGGAGACCAACAATGCCTAAAACAAAAAATAAAAATAAAAAAATAAAAAAGAGGGGCCCAGTGGATTTTCGAAGTGTGATGCATACACCAAAAACCATGCATAGATAAGACTTTGACCCACTGCTCAGATATAGCCCATTGACATCTCATTCTCCTTGTGCTCCCTAGGAAGGGGAGAAGAGACCTTTTCTGACATGAACTCTCAGCTGCCTACTCCTTGATCACTTCTCCCTGTTGGGGTGGCTTAGCCAGCCCAAAGAGCAAGATGATCCAGGCAGTCCTGATGAATCCTGATAGGCCAGGGTCAGACAGTAGGGGAGGAGGACTTCCCCTATCAGTGGACTAGGAGAGAGATACAGGGGAGAAAGATGGAGGGAGGGTGAGACCTGGAGAGATGAGGGAGGGGCAACAACTGAGATACAAATTGAATGAATTGTAAAATAATAATAGTAATGATAGATAGATAGATAGATAGATAGATAGATAGATAGATAGATGATAGATAGATATTGATCAGCTGGAGATGGGTGTTTTTTCCCCTAGTCCCTCATATGTCTGTGGTTTTCACCTTCTCAGTTATGTCTTTGGCATTTTTACTATGTGCCAGTTTGAGAAAGACTGTAAAATAACCTTAGCTTTTGACTTCCTCTTCACATCCTTTTCCAAATTCATTCTGTGTCCGTAACATTTTTTACCACGGCCAGAGAAAGGTCAGAAGTTTTCAGAATTTCTTACAGGTGTCTAGTTCTCCAGGTTCTTATTTGCCTCACCTGAAATCAAACCTATGGCACAATCCATATTATAATACTACTTTGTTATTTTATTTTATTTATGATAGTGACCTGGGAAAGAAATAAGTTCTAATAATATGAATGAATCAAGTCATACATTCATGCCTACAGTGGAATTACAGGTTTTAACAGACTAGGCAAGCAAAATATTTACTCTGGGAAATTTACTTATCATTGCTCCTCAGCATGACATATTTTGTGACAACACTGACCTGGACCAAAGGGAGATGCAGTATTTTTCCCCGGTCAACGCTTTCCAGAAGCATTGTATTTCTGAGTTTCCATAGCTTCCACTCTAAGGACTTGCAGTGTAACCTGCTTTTTAATTTAATTCCCAGTGTCATTTGATGTTGCATGTTAGTGATTTTGGTCAATTTTTTTTTTCATGAGAGAATGGTTTTATTTGACTTTTTAATAAGACATTTACGAAATAAAAATAGCACATTATGTGCTGGTTTGAATGAGAATGACCCCCAAAGGCTCATATATTTAGATATTTAGTACCCAGTTTGTGGAAAAGTTTGGAGAACATTCGGAGGTGTGGTTGTGTTGAAGGGGGTGTGACAATTGTTTGAGGGTGCACAATTAAAGTAACATGTTTTAATACTTACTGATCATTCATTGCTTTGTTTTAAAATAGCTTAAAAAGGACATCTGCCATTAATTCTACTTCAATTTTTGTTTTCTGTCATTGCAGAGAAAAGTCATCAGTACCTTACTTCTCATTGCTGTAATTATTCCCTCACTCACCTAAAGAGGTTACATAAATGTAACAAAAGTATGAAAGATTCTTTTACTTTTTAAAAAATTACTGTGTGTGTATGTGAGTGTAATGGCTAGCACACAATCTGGCTAGAGCACGACTTTGTGAACTAAGGCTCTCTCCTATTTTTACATGGAAAAATTTTTTCTTTAAAGTGTGGTGCTGCACTCTCATGGTAAGACATCATGTACATCACATGAATTTGAAAATACCATTGCTTGATGAAGTATCCATTATCTATTGTCAGAGTAAGGAAGTTTTATGAATCATCATAATTTAAGAAAAATATTTAAGACACCCCTCCTATTTTTTCTATCAGTTCCTGGGAAGTACATCGTCAAGTGATTCAAAGTAATTGCATTAGTTGGCTTCAATGAGGAATGAACAGCATTTCTTTACACAATGCAACCCAAAGTATATGGCATTCTTGAGATTTAACAAAGAGCAGGATAAACCTGGAAAACTAATAGTACAGAATGTGTTCTCCATAACAAAAGAACAAATGTGATATATATATATCCTACCTCATATATATATGAGGTAGTATGAAGCTAAATAGAAGAGATAGATGATAGAGAGTTAGACTGATCAACCCATAGAGAGACAGACAGAGAAACAGATAGAATGCAGAAAAAGAGACAAATTGATGGACTTATTGTAAAATAAATTGGTTCACGTGACTGAAGACAGAAAACTCCAAGATTTTCAGGGTAGACCCAATAAACAAGAAACTCAATAAAAGTTGTAGTTTGCATCTATCTGTCTCCTATAAGCATCATTCCTTTTTTTGGAGAAAATTATTTTTTATACTAAAGTTTAAAACTGATTGTTTGAGGACTCCCCCATTATGGATGATAAGAAGCTTCACTCAGTGTCCACTGATTTAAATGTTGACTCTATCTAGAAACACTGCTTCAGCAAAATCCAGATGCATTTGGCCAATGATCTGAATAATGTGGCCTAGCCAATATGCACCTGAAAGTATCTGTGTGGCATTTTTTATACCATTCAGTACAGCTTGACCACTCTGGAGCTGCCAGTGGTTAACGAAAGACACTGAGACATACTAATATTTATAAAAACTAAGGTCTTTTGGTAGTCAAGCTCTCAGATAGCTCATAAAATTTAGCCCAACTAACCCTGGCCTACTTCTCACAAAGCTGGCTAGGTCTTTGCGTCTCTGCACCTGTATGCGTCCCAGTGCATCTGTGTCCCACTGGTAATCTTTGTGTGTCTGTTTCTGTTTATTGCTCAGAGTCCCTCTGTCTCCCAAAAGTTCCATCTCTTACTACCCATTCAGCTATTGGTCTACAGGTCTTAATTAAAGTCAGGCAGACACAATTCTACATTGCCTTAAGCAGGTGAGGAAGAAACAAATAATGAAAATGTAATATTGGTGATGGGTCATAGTTCTCTGCCAGAACAGAGACACAACACACCTTTACACAATGTACCCCAGCAATACAGAGGTTTGTTCTTTTATTGAGCCTGGTCTGTCTGCAGCCGAGCACACAATGTCTATGTTTTTAAAATAAATTCTTAATCTATAACATTAAAATTCCATCATTTTTCCCTTCATTTTCTTTACCCAAGCTCTCGGATATGCCCAGTAACACTCTCTTTCATATTCAAGGTATATTTTTTATTAATTGTTCATATGTTATATACAGTATCCAATTGTATGTTCTTAAGTACATATATAGGATTTTTTCAGTCTGTATAAAGTTACTTTTACAAATCCCTAAACATGAGCTAAATGAGGATTTAAACAATGAACAGGTTGATATGAACAAGAAGAAGCTCAACTCTGGCTCATTTGTAGCCCATAAACTAAGTTTCCAAGTGAGGCCCCTAGTAAGGGAAGTAGGGGCTTTCTCTGGCCTAAGCTCTGTGGCAGGCTCTCTGATCACATTCCCCTGGGGGAGCAGCCATAGAGGTCATAGAGGAAGGTCATAGAGGAAGACAATGCAACCAGTCCTGATGTGACCTGATAGACTATGATCAGATAAAAGGGGAGGAGGATCTCCCAGATCAGTGGATTAGGGGAGGGACATAGGAGGAGAAGAGGGAGGGAGAGAGGGTTTGGGAGGAGAAAGGGGAAGGGGTACAGCAGGGATACAAATTGAATCAATTGTAATAAAGGATAATATTTTAAAAGAAAAGAGAAAAGCTCAAGAAGTTTAAAACTACAGGCAACTAAGGAATACTAAGAGCGGTAGAAATAGTCTTTTTCATAGAGAAGACACCAATTAGTAATCCCGTAATGCATGGCTAACATTCAAAAAGACATGGAACATGATCATAATTTTTAAAAGTGATTTCTTTCATGGATGCAGAAATTTTAGAACTATTTATTTCATGAAGATAATTCCTGAGGGTCAGTGTGACTTAACTAGACTTTGACTCTCTCTGTAGTCAGTAAACGACATTGCATTTCTAACCATTCACTATTTCATCAGATTTAATAAAATATTCCAGATACAAGACTGACAAAATCATGCCATGAAAGCACCCAGAAAAAGTACTGTAGAGTCCAGAATCTTATTTTAACATCCTCAATTATTTTAACATATATTTTAATTTGTTATCTTGTTCTTACTTAATTATAACAGTGTCTGTCACAAGACATTCTACTATTTGCTATTTTCAAGAAGTATTAAAGAAACTTTAGGGGTTAAAACAGCTTTCTCAGTGAAAAGAGTTTAGGAAACCCTGACTAATTTTTCCTGTTCTTTTACTACAATATGCTCATGAACACTGCAAGTGTGCACTGTAATTTTTCTTATTAATAAGAAGATAGTGTATACAGTTTCTCCAACATGTCATGACTAGGAAACCATATTGTTTATAATATTTTTTATAATAATGTATGGAACCACTATAAAAATATTAAAAAGTAATATTTGTGCTTTAAAAATACATGATTTTTTCAAAAGTTCAGTGTAATCTTATATAATAACATATTTACATACATTGTAAGATCATAATTTCTTCTATTAAATTGTTTTGATTGAGATGATGTTCAAAGAGTATGTCACCATACGAATGACTTCACAAAACTGAATTTTTCTGGTTTTTGCAGGTATCTCTCCAACTATGTATATAATTTAAAAATTTCAGCAATACATACAGACTTTAAGAAGATAATCTGAATATTTTAATATTAAATTATGTTCAACTAATTATTGCCAGTTTCAAAATATCCTATCCCATTTATTTGTCACCAGTATCTAAAAACCCTAATATCTTTTGGAATTACCTTTGTATTTACTACTATGATACAATTTCTATTATTTTTATTATTAGATTTAAAGTACATTTTCTAGGTCTTTTCCGATTTTGCCTTAAGCAACTGTTTTGTTTGTTATTAAAATCGGTTCTTTTTTCTTGTCTATACAGCCTCCAAAATATATGTACATATGAGTTTTTATGATACACAGTAATTTTTCTGCTAGGCAAAGGTCGATCTTCCTATCAGCCCCAGTCTTGTGGAACTCCCATAACTCTTCCTTTTATATCCAGATGTAACATCTTATCGTCTCTGTTTTGAAAGGTCTATGGGAATTCAGTGATTGTTTGACTTCCATTCCTCTCTCTCTCTCTCTCTCTTTCTCTCTCTCTCCCAGATATGAGAGCTCCGGCTCACCCACATTTGGCTTTCAAATGTTATGAAAATCATTTTGCACATGCCTGCTATTACACATCTGTTCTCACTGCATGGCATCAAAAGCAATGGCACTAACCCGCCTCTCATTGAAAGTGATTATTTCTGAGATATTGACTCATTTAAGTTCACATGAATTCTTAGTGGTTTTATACATTTAAGCTATTTTTTCTGCTTGTTAATACTGTTAGGATGTCGAAACAGTTGTTTTGAACATCTATTTTACTAAGTTTTGAGAAGCTCAAACTCGAATACTGTGTCAACACCGTTTCCACTCATACTCTCCATACTCCAGCTCCTCCCATCTGTTACATCATGATCTTTTCTTCTTAATTATTATTATATTTTATTAATACATTATTTTATTATATATTATTGCATATCCACATGCAAAAATTTATAAATAAATACATGTATACATATACACATGCACAGACACAGATACACACACACAGACACATCTTAGTCTCTCCGGTTCATTTACTATTTCCTCCCTTCTGTAATGTACTATAAGCCTTAGTTAGAGTGGTTGCGTTTTAGACAATCAAATGCATAGAAATATTATTTTCTATTGACTGCATTTAAAGTAGAAACAGAGCTTATTCATACATATTTATTTGGCCTATCTCAAATACTTTTTAACATTGAGTTTTTCATTCTCATTATTTTTAATTAATTGTTTCATTGATTGATTGTTTACAATCTATTCACTTTGTATCCCCACTGCAGGCCCCTCTCTTGTCTCCTCCCAGCCTCACCCACACTACCTCTTCTCCCCCTATGCTCCCTAGTCCCCTAATGGGGGGACCTTATCCTCTTTTATCTGACCCTAGGCTATTAGGTCTCATCAAGGCTGGCTGTATCATCTTCCTCTGTTGCCTAGCAAGGCTGAACCCCAAGGAGAAGTGATCAAAGAGACAGCCAGTAAGTTCATGTCAGAGACAGCACCTGTACCCCTAACTAGAACCACTTGGAAACTGAGCATCCTATGGGCTTTCTCTGAGTAGGGATTCTAGGTTCTCTCCATGCAGGATTCTCTGTTGGAATCTCTACAGGGCCCCTAGGCCCAGGATTGTTGGATCCGTTGTTCTCCTTGTGAAGTTCCTGTCTCCACCAGGTCTTTCTTTCTCCCTCTACTTCCATAAGGTTTCTGGTATTCTCATTACTTTTAACCAGTAGATATATTCACATAATTGATGTAATTGTCAATCAAATAAATAAATATATATTAATTACAATATTGTTGCTCCAGTAAGAATTTAAATGTAATGCTTCATAGCATAGTAATTGTCATTCTCTTTAAACAGTAAAGTATTATATGTTACCACCAAAAAGAAAAAGCTTATAATAGTATACACACAAACACAAGTGATCCAGTCCACCTGGAAGTTGTAGGCCTGATTGTGGAGGAAAGAAGGGAGAGAGTGTAGAGCAAGAGAGAGAGAAAGAGGGAGAGGTAAATGTGATTTTTATTTACACAGATGAGGTGTTAAGATGAGAGTCATACCCATGCTTTGTAAATACATGGCTTAGGCTAAACCCAGAATGTTTACTTCTCTGTTTTGCTATCCCTAGACCTAGGCATAGAAACTTTTAAAACCTTCATATAATCTAATCTACTATAAGGCTGGACTTTGAAGTCTTCAGCTTCCAGCTTCCATCCACTAACCGAAGCATAGAATTTTTTCAGCCTCTGAGACTTACTGCTGATTAAACTCACCCTTTCTAGTTTTTTTCTGAACTCTTAACTGGCTAGTTTAACTCAATTGTTCTGGCTCAAACTCCTCTCCAAGCTGACAGAGTCAAATTCACTTCTCTCAGTTCTGAATAAATTGCTATCCTTGGAAAAACTGGCCCTGAACTCCACGAACTGAAGTGCACAGACTGCACAGCCTGAATGAAACTGAATAGAACTGCGCGAACTCATCAGAACTCAACTGCATTCAACTAAACTGCACTGAACTCAATCTGTCTCCATAAACTCTCTTGTTCTCTCCCCTTTCTCTGCTCTACTCTTAAGTCACTTCACTTTTTTTGTCTATTTCCATAAATGTTAGTGTATCCTTTCAGATTCTGTCAAATCTTTCTTTGGTTCATCACTTTGTTTGCCCCTCAGTTAGACTACCCACAAAAAAATGACTTCAATGGGAATAATTAAATTTTGTATTGTCTCTTGCCTTCCTCTGCTACTTAGACCTAAAATTTGAGCTTATGAGCATCCTTAAGGAAAAAAAAAATAATTAATGTTACTGGGTGTCTATAAGGAGAAGTAGCCATCTATTGATAGTGGGGGGCGGAGCCAAGATGGCAACTAGCACTCACAGTTTCTAAACTGTGGAAGAGCTGATAAGAGTTGGTAAGTGGAAGGACTTCTGAAGCCAGGAAAACAATGATGAGGCTTTCTAAATGACAGGGATCATCCCATGAGATTAGAACATTGGTCTTGGGTCACCCAGGGACTTGTTTGGGGAAGGAGAGAAATGATCCTTTGATCTCCAGGTATTCCCCTTTCTCAGACGTGCCTCATCCTCCTCCTTGGCACAGTGGACTCACCGAGATTCTCAGCTCGGACCTAAATGCCTGGGATCTGCAGCAGCTGAGGTGGAGCTCCTAGCCCCTTAGCAGCAATTGCCAGTGGTACCATTCTTGGAGTCCCAGACCCACAGCACCATCATCCCAGGGTCCCAGGTCTGCTAGCTGCCATAATGGCTCTGCAGGGTCACTCAGCACTGAGTGTATGGTCTGCACAATTTCTCAGTGACAGATAATATGCTGTATACCCACCAAAGCCAAGCAGACCCACAATACAAGCTAAGCACAGCAGACACTGGGCTTCTCAAGGTTGGAGGGCCTGAGTAGAGGGCCCCCAAGGACTTCCCAGAAGGCATCGGGACCAGCAACCCAGTCTCCAGCTGCAGTGGGACTTCCTAACTTGGCAGCTGCAGCAGCACTGAGCTGGCAGAGCACATCAGTCCTCCTGCATAAGAATAAGCAGGGCCAAACCAGAGAGCACAGAGCTAGGATACCCTGATCCCTGCAGAAGTGACCTCCTTGAGAGTACAGCTAGTCAACCAATGCAAATGTTGAGACCACAGGACCTCTCTCAGCTTCCTGAAGAATTTTCCATTGCCAGAGAGAGACAGTACCAGTCTGAACTGCAGAATCCAGAAACAAACAGGGAAGGTTTCAGATAAGCCAATGGCCAGGGGTAGGCAAAAGAACACATCCAACATAAATCAGGATATCATGACTTCAACAGCAACCCCCTAAATTGATGGATACTTCAATTCATTGGGAGAACAGGAAAATGACTTTAAAGCTATACTTACCCAACTATTTGAGGCTCATAAAGAGGAAACAAACAATTCTCTCAGAGCAATAGCCACGCAAATTCAGACAGTTAAAAAGGAAATGAACAAATCTATCAAAGAGTTGGTCAGTCAATTGGAGGTAAAGAAAGAGGAAATGGACAAAATTCTTAAAGAAACACAGGCAGACATAACCAAACAAATAGAGGCACAAGTGGAGATACAATTAGTGGCATATAGAGAGGAAATGAACAAAAAAATAGAGACCATCATAGAGAGACAGGAATCCACATTCAAACACATGAAGGAAATGGTGCAAGGCATGAAAACAGATTTAGAATCAATAAAGAAAACACAAAATGAGAAAACCCTGGAGGTGGAGAACTTGGAGAAAAGATGAAGAACCACAAAGGTAAGCATCACCAACAGAATACAAGAGATGGAAGAGAGAATATATGGAGCTGAAGATACACTCGCAGAAATTGATACTTTTCTCAAAGAAAAAGTAAAATTAAAAAAGTCCCAAACGCAAAATATCCAAGAAATCAAGGATGCTATGAAAAGACAAAATCTAAGAATACAAGGGACTGATGAAAAAGAAGACTCCAGGCTCCAAGGTACAGAAAATATTTTAAAGAAAATCATAAAAGAAAATTTAACCAACTTAAAGAAAGAGATGTCCATAAATATACAGGAGGCCTTCAGAACATCAAATATACTAGACCAGAAAAGAAACGTCACATCATAGTCAAAACACTAAATCTACAGAACAAAAAAGATATTAAGAACAGCAGGGGAAAAAGGCCAACTAACGTATGAAGGTAAACCTATCAGAATCACACCAGACTTCTCATCAGAAACTATGAAAGACAAAGGGCCTGGACGGATATCATGCAGAGCCTAAGAGAACACAGATGTCAGCCTAGGCTACTTTACCCTGCAAAGTTTTCAATCAACATAGACGGAGAAAACAAAATATTCCATGACAAAACTAAATTTAGGCAATATCTACAGAGCAAATCAGCCCTATAGAAGAAACTAGAAGGAAATCACCAATCCAATGAAAAAAAACTTCACCCAAAAAATCATAGCATACAGATAATATCCCAACAAAAATTAAAAGAAAACAAGCAATGAAACATAGTAAGACCACCGACTCCAATATAAAAGGAAGTAACATTCATTGGTCACTATTATCTATCAACATCAATGGACTCAACGCTACAATAAAAGACTAACAGACGAGATCGGGCGCGTTCAGGGTGGTATGGCCGTACTGAGCGCATCTGAAAGCCTCTAACTAGCAGTGTTTTCAAAGCAAAGACTCATGACCAAACCTTTGGCAGAGTACAGGGAATCATAAGAAAGAAGGGGAGTTAGTCTGATGGGGAAAGGATAGGAGCTCCACAAAGACCAAATATATCTGGGCACAGGGTCTTTTCTGCAACTGACATTCAACCAAGGACCATGTATGGATATAACCTAGAACCTCTGCTCAGATGTAGCCTGTGGTAGCTCAGTAACCAATTGGTTTCCCAAAGTGAGGGGAACAAGGACTATTTCTAACAGGAACTCAATGAAGATACCTGATAAAACAGGATCAGATGAATGGGGGGAGGTCCCCCCCATCAGTGGACTTGGAAAGGGGCACAGTAGTGATGAGTGAGGGAGGGAGGGACTGGGAGGGAATGAGGGTTTGGGGCACGGCTGGGATACAGAATTAATAAAATGTAACTGATAAAAATATAAATTAAAAATAAATAAATAAATAAACAAAAAAAGAAAGAAAAAAAAAAGAACATTTAAATTATTACACCTGAATCCAAATAAAACTATCAATTATCAATATAGACAAAGATGTAAAGTTGAAGAATGCCCAGTGCTGGTGATGGTGAACAATAAACCCACTCATGAAGTGTTGTTAGAAGCAAAAAAAAAAATAAAAATAAAAATAAAAATAAAAGACTAACAGAATGGGTGCGGAAACAGGATCCAACATTCTGCTGCATCCAAGAAACGCACCTCTGCAACAAAGATAAACACTACCTCAGAGTAAAGAGCTGGAAAAATGTTTTTCAAGCAAAGGAACACAGAAAAAAAACTGGGGTAGCTATCCTAACATCTAATAAAATAGACTTTCAACCAAAATTAATCAAAAAAGATGAGGAAGAACACTCACTCTCATCAAAGGAAAAAATCCACCAAGAGGATATAATAATTCTGAAAATCTATGCCCCAAATAAAAGAGTGCCTACATTCATAAAGGAAACATTGCTAAAACTTAAATCACACATCGATCCCAATACCTTAATAGTGGGAGACTTCAACGCCCCACTTTCACCAAGAGACAGATCATCTAGACAGAAGCCTAATAAGGAAATAAAGGCACTTACAGAGGTCCTAAATCAAATGGACCTAATAGATATCTACAGAATGTTCCACCCAAAATCAAAAGAGTATAACTTCTTTTCAGCACCTCATGGAACCTTCTCCAAAATAGACCATATAGTTGGTCACAAAGCAAGCCTCAGCAGATAAAAGAAGATTGAAATAATCCCCTGTATTCTATCTGACCACCATGGACTAAAGCTGGACCTCAACAACAATGAAATTAGGAAAAAACCTACAAGCACATGAAAACTGAACAACTTGCTGCTCAATGATAGCTGGGTTAAGGAAGAAATAAAGAATATAAAAACTTCCTAGAATTCAATGAAAATAAATGTACAACATACCCTAATTTATGGGACACAATGAAAGCAGTGCTCAGAGGAAAATTCATAGCACTAAGTGCCTTCACGGAGAAATTTGTAACATTTCTACAAGCCACTAAATGGCCCAAATGAAATCCCTAGAAAAAAAAAGAAGCAAATACACCAAAGAGGAGTAGACAGCTGGAAATAATCAAACTGAGGGCTGAAATCAATCAATTAGAAACAAATAAAACAATTCAAAGAATCAATGAAACCAAGAGCTGGTTCTTTGAGAAATCAACAAAATAGACATCTCTTTAGCCAAACTAACTAAAAGGCAGTGAGAAACTATCCAAATCAGCAAAATCAGAAATGAAAAGGGGACATGCTTCATCCCAGGCATGCAAGGGTGGTTCAACATATGGAAATCCATCAATGTAATCCACCACATAATCAAACTGAAGGAGAAAAACTACATGATCATCTTAGATGGCAAAAAATCATTTGAGAAAGTCCAACATCCATTAATGTTTAAAGTCCTAGAGAGATCGGGATACAAGGCACATACCTAAACATAGTAAAGGCAATATACAGCAAGCCTATAGCCAACATCAAACTCAATGGAGAGAAACTTAAATCAATCCCACTGAAATCAGGGACAAGACAAGGCTGCCCACTCTCGTTATATTTCTTCAACATAGTACTTGAAGTCCTAGCTAAGTCAATAAGACAACTAAAGGAGATCAAAAGGATAAAAATCAGAAAGGTAGGGGTCAAAGTATCACTATTTGCAGATGATATGATATTCTACATTAGCGACCCCCAAAATTCAACCAGAGAACTACTTCAGCTGATAAACACTTTCAGCAAAGTGGCAGGATACAAAATCAACTCAAAAAAATTAGAATCCCTCCTGTATTCCAAAGACAAAAGGGCTGAGAAAGAAATCAGGGAAACAACACCCTTAGCAATAGCCACTAATAACATAAAGTACCTGGGTGTAACACTAACCAAGCAAGTGAAAGACCTGTTTGAGAAAAACTTCAAGTCTCTGAAGAAAGAAATTGAAGAAGATATCAAAAGATGGAAAGATGTCTTGTGCTCATGGATTGATAGGATTAACATTGTGAAAATGGCCATCCTGCCAAAAGCAGGATTCAACACCATTAAAATCAAAATACCAACTCAATTCTTTACAGACCTTGAAAAAAGATTCTCAGCTTCATATGGAGAAACAAAAAAACCCCAAATCTCCAAAACGATCCTTTACAACAACATATATCTCTATCCCCGATCTCAAGCTGTACTACAGAACAATAGTAATAAAAACTGCATGCTATTGGCATAGAAACAGAAAGGAGGATCAATGGAACCAAATATAAGACCCAGAAATAAACCCACACACCTATGAATACTTGATTTTTGATAAAGAAGCCAAAACCATATAATGGAAAAAAGACAGCATCTTCAACAAACGGTGCTGGTCCAACTGGAGGTCCACATGTAGAAAAATGAAAATAGATCCATATTTATCACCTTGCAGAAAACTAAAGTCCAAGTGGATCAAAGACCTCAACATAAAACCAGATACCCTAAATCGGTTAGAAGAAAAAGTGGGGAAGATCCTTGAGCTCATTAGCACAAGAGACAACTTCCTGAACAGAACAACAACAGCACATGCTCTAAGAGCAACAATCAATAAATGGGACCTCATGAAACTGAAAAGCTTCTGTAAAGCAAAAGACACTGGAGTCAAACAAAATGACAACCTACTGACTGGGAAAGGATCTTCACCAACCCTATATCTGATAGAGGATATATATGCTTTATATATCCAGCATATATAAAGAAGTAAAGAAGTTAAAAATCAATAAATCAAGTAATCCAATTAAAAAAATGGGGTATGGATTTAAACAAAGAATTCTCTGTAGAGGAATATAGAATGGCAGAAAAACACTTAAAGAAATGCTCAACATCCTTAGACATCAGGGAGATGCAAATCAAAACTATCCTGAGATTTCACCTTATACCCATCAGAATGGCCAAGATAAAAAACTCAAGGGACAACACATGCTGGAGAGTTGCTGCCGAAGGAGGAATTCTCCTCCATTGCTGGTGGGAATGTAAACTGGTACAACCACTATGGAACAGGGGCTTTCTCAGACAATTAGGAATAGTGCTTCCAAAAGAACCAGCTATACCACTCCTGGGCATATACCCAAAATTTGCTCAAGTGCACAACAAGGACATTTGTTCAAACACATTTGTAGCAGCCTTATTTGTAATAGCCAGAACCTGGAAACAACCCAGATGTCCAACAACAGAGGAATGGATACAAAAATTGTGATATTTTTACACAATGGAATACTACTCAGCAATCAAAAACAAGGAAATCATAAAATTTGCAGGCAATGGAGGGATCTAGAAAAGATCATTCTGAGTGAAGTATCCCAGAAAGAGAAAGAGAAACATGGTGTATACTCGCTTATATAGATCTATAAGATATGATAAACATAATGAAATCTATACACCTAAAGAAGATAAACAAGAAAGCATACATGGGGAAGATGATCAATCTCCTGAGATTTCACCTTAAAGCCATCAGAATGGCCAAGATGAAAAACTCAAGTGACAACACATGCTGGAGAGCTTGTGGAGAAAGAGGAACCGTCCTCCTCTGCTAATGGGAATGTAAACTTGTACAAGCACTCTGGAAATCAATCTGACACTTTCTCAGACAACTAGAAATAGTGCTTCCTCAAGATCCAGCCATACCGCTCCTAAGCATATATCCAAAAGAGGGTCAAGTACACAGAAAGGACATTTGCTCAACCATGTTTATAGCAGCATTATTTGGAATAGCCAGAAGCTGGCAACAGCTCAGATGCCCCTCAACTGAAGAATGGATGCAGAAATTGTGGTACATCTACACAATGGAGTATTACTCAACAATAAAAAATAAGGAAATCATAACATTTGCAGGTAAATGGTGGGACCTGGGAAAGGATCATCCTGACTGAGCTGTCCCAGAAGCAGAAAGACACACACAGTATATACTCACTCATATAGACATATAATATAGGATAAACCTACTAAAATCTGTACTTCTAAAGATACTAATCAAGAGAGAGGACCCTGACTAAAACGCTCAATCCCCATCCTGAAAGGCAAAGAGGATAGACATCAGAAGAAGAAAAAAGTAAACTAGCTAGGAATCTGCCACAGAGGGTCTGTGAAAGGCTCTGCCCTGCAGACTATGAAAGCAGATGCTGAGACTTATGGCCAACTGTTGGGCAGAGTGCATGGAATCTAATGAAAGAGGTGAGAAATAGTAAGATTTGGAGAAGACAGGAACCCCACAAGGGGAGCAACAGAACCAGAAAATTTGAACACAAGGTTCTTCCCACAGACTCATACTCCAACCAAGTGCCAGTCATGGAGATAACCTAGAACCCCATGCACAGATACAGTCCATTGTAGTTTAGTGTGCAAGTGGGTTCCATAGTAATGAGAAGAGGGACTGCCTCTGACATAATCTGATTGGCCTGGTCTTTGATCACCTCCCCCTGAGGGGGGAGCAGCCTTACCAGGCCACAGAAGATGACAATGCAGCCACTCCTGATGTGATCTGATAGACTAAGATCAGAAGGAAGGAGAGGAGAACCTCCCCTATCAGCGTACATGGGGAGAGGCATGCGTTAAAAAAGGAGAGTGAGGGTGAGATCTGGAGAGGAGGAGGGAGGGGCTTATGGGGGGATACAAAGTGAATAAAGTTTAATTAATAAAATAAATAAAAAGAAAGAAAAAAAGAGAAAGAAAGAAGGAAGGAAGGAAGGAAGGAAGGAAGAAAGGAAGGAAGGAAGGAAGGAAAGAAGGAAGGAAGGAAGACAATTGGGATATGCATTGGACGTAGGACAGGAGCCTACCACAGAGGGCCTTTGAAAGACTATACCTAGTAGTGTATCAAAGCAGATACCAAGATTCATAACCAAACCTTTGGCAGAGTGCAGGGAATCATATGAAAGAAGGGGAGTTAGTATGATGTGGAAAGATAGGAGCTCCACATGGACCAAATATATCTGGGCACAGGGGTCTTTTCTGAGTCTGACACTCCAGCAAGGACCATGTATGGATATAACCTAGAACCTCTGTTCGGATGTAGCCCTTGGTAGCTCAGTAAGCAATTGTTTTACCCTAGTAAGGGTAACAGGGACCATTTCTGACATGAACTCAATGGCTGACTCTTTGACCTCCCCACCCCCCAAGGGAGGAGCAGTCCTCTTAGGCCACAGAGGAGGACTTCACAGCCAGTTCTGAAGATATCTGATAAAACAGGGTCAGATGAAAGGGGAGGAGGTCTTCCCAAATCAGTGGACTTGGAAAGGGTCAGGGAGGAGATGAGGGAGGGAGGGTGGGATTGGGAGGGACTGAGGGAGCGGGATACAGCTGGAATACAGAGTTAACAAAATGTAACTAATAATAAAAAATTAAATTAAATTAAAAAAAAAGAAACCATAGTGACTCAACATGTGATAAGACTCCATTTTAATCATCGGCACCCACATCATGGCTCACAGCGATCTGTAACCCATTCTCTGGAGATATGACACCCTCTTCTGCACCACCCAGGACAATTCATCCACATGGTATATTGTTATACATGTAGGGTGTGTAAATATACAAGCAAAATGAATAGAATATAAACTTAAAAACAGTATAAAATCTGTTTTATAGATAAATTTACAATTATAATCCCTGTAAAACATGTAACTACAACACAAACTTACACACTTTGCATGGAGTCAACTGTTCCTGAAAGGCATTTCTTTGCAAGGAAAAGTAAACAGTGTTTGAGGCAGTCTGCACTACAAAGATGCAGTGAGCCTTTAAGCCAGCAGCAATTTTAGAGGCTGATGCCTAGGCTTTGTTCAAAAGCATGCAGCAGAATCAAGCTGAGCAGATGGAAGCCCATCTGCATGGTGTCCATGTCCATGCAGTTACGTTGTGTAATGTGCTGAGGAATAAAAATCTATAAGTAACTCTGTAATTTGGTAGTCCTTTGACACATTCTAATCATTAGAAAGTCATAAAAATATCAGCTAATTCACAGAAAGGAAAAGAATATGAGTTCAGCTCTGGACTTAATAACAATTTTGCACCCAGTTCGAGAGCCCCCAAAAGATCCACAGGAGTTGACTCCATTGCAAAACACAGGAGGGTCTTTTTATTAAAAGCTTGAGCTGGGTGGCTGCCCTTTTTACAAAGTCGTATGGGCAAGCGACCCCCACCTCTGGGAGATCAAGGTTTTTAAAGGAACAAAAATGCCAGTGGGGTAGTACAAGCCTTGGCATTACAGAATTGGGTAAGAGGAACAAAATGTAAGTGGGGTGGTCTCTAGGGAAGCTGACCTTTAAAATGATTGGTCTATTTTTAGGTGCCAAGACTGCTAATGGTCGGGCCTAGCTACATCTGACCTCTAGTTCTTAGGGGCCATGTGACTCCAGTCATACCCTGAGGTTTATCTGGGTGGGGACTGCTGCTGGCCCATTATCTGAAAGGAATGTGGTCTTGTGATTCTGCCCTAGCCTCTAGGCTAGCCCTCTGCTCTGAAAGGAATGTGATCTTGCGATTCTGCCCCAGCCCCAGGAATTAACTCTAACCTTTCACAATGTATTTATAGTGATTTCTTCTCTGCCTCAGTTTGTGAGTATAGGAGGAAGAAAAAGGAAAGGTGAGTGCAATAATAACAGATATTTTAAAATAGGTAGGGTCACAAAGTTTGAAGTGTTTTCTACCTGATGGCAAATATCTATCAACAAGCTTTAGTTTATCTAGATAGTAAAATGATGCTGATCATAGTTTCAAGAGATAAAATTAAGGTTATTTTTATTAAATTAATTAAAAATCTTCTTCCCCCATGTGAAGAATTTATTTTGGCATTTTAATTGTTAAAATATCAATACTTAGAAATGCATTTTCTGAAATACATTTTTTCTAATGCTGTATATATATATAAATATATATCACGTAAGAAGAATCCTTAGTGATTTTATTTTCTACTATAGCAATAAAAAAATGACTTGAGTCATCTGTGACATTATATCCACAATGCAGAAGGCACATCTCATACCCACTTAATCATTAGGATGGCATTTCTAAAATGCTAAGTGTCTGCATCAGGCTGTGTAATTTTGAACAATTAATCTCTTTGCCTCAGACATTTAATTATATTTATCACATGAGGTTTTTAAGAGCTAGTAATAATGGCCGAGATAAAGATAACATGGAGGTCTATTGACACACCATATGTGGAGGGCAAATATTACATAAGTCGATATAGATGGTGTTATTAGTGACCAAGATAAAAGCTAGCATCACTGAAAATGCTTCACCAGGATGAGAGTTTATAAAAATATACTGTTCAACCCTCTGTAAAAGAATATGTGGTCTGGAGAGATTGCAGTCGAGTAATAATTTCTTTACAGTCCTGACAACCTACTTATTGGTACCTGAGCTCAATCCTCAGAACCCATAGTAGAACCCTGCAGTGTGTTTCTGGGAACTGAACTCAAGTCCCCTGAAAGAGATGAAAGCCCTTGAGAGACCAAAGAGATTAAAAATTAGCAGCTATTATTAAGGCCTGAACTATGTGGGTGGAGAAGTCTAGAAATGCCCTGAGGGGAGGACCACCTTATTGCATTCTTTCTCTACCCACTAAAGATAAAGTTGCTAGGAAACTGGCCCATCCCCCTAGGGAGGGACACCAAGTCATTATGGTCTGGGGACCTTCCTATAGCCAATCCATTCAAAATGTAACATTTTGACCAATAGATGCTTGCCAGGCAGGAATTGCCCCTGCCTTGGGCATGCTGGGATGGACCAGAATCTTTAAATCACCCAACTAACCTGGGCACAGCGCTTGGCTCCCACCGCTTGCTTTGGCGGTGGGGGTGTGTGGGCCCTAGCCGCAGCTTGTAATTTACAATAAAAAGAACCTCATATATTTACAGCGGAGTCTAGTTATTCCTGGTCATTTGGGGTTCGTGAACTGGGCAGAACACCCTCTTAATCACTGTTTTTCTACCCACTTCCAAGAATATTGTATATTCTTGTAGAATGTAAATGTAAAATGAAGCCATGTGTGGAATACTATAACTTATCTCAATACCAGGGAGATGAAACATAAAAATGACTGTCAAAACCAGCTTGAGTAAAACACCTCATTGCCTTCATTTAATGAAGTATGAAACTCTTAAAACTTTAAATGAAGTTTCTTGTTAATAAAGAAGTGTTGGTTATAATGTTCTTTTGGAATGTATACAATTTAACCTTGTTCATTCATGTGCTGATTTCTCTACCCCACTATCTGGTTTCAATTCAGACATGGCATTGTGATGCTTATTCTCAATATCACCAGTCTCAAGTTTGTGTAAACAAGCCACTATTTATTCTCTGTATTGTCAATAAAACAACCAGCCACAATGCTGAGCAGTGGAGAAAATAGGGTGGGACATCCTGGTCTGCAGGGGAGGAGAAGGAAGTGAATGGGAGGAAGGACAGATGGATCAGGAAAGAGGACTTCAAACCATGAGGAGAGATGAATTGGACCCAAGATATGACTAAAAGCAACCATAATGGTGAAATCTGAGTGGTAGGAAACTATGCGGGCTTGGAGGTTTAGAATGTAATAACCATTGCCCAGCATTGTGCTCTAGGTTAATTAAATAACTCCTTGTCTCTGTGTGGTGATTTGGGTATACAGCTGGTTTAGGAATAACCATTGCTTAACTAAAAGATAAATCAATAATAATAATTAATAATTGACAACAAATGGCGCCCAACTAATCTCAGTATTCATATAATTTAAATCATACTTTATCATAATTTGATGGGGGGAATAAGCTCCCACTAATACAACCCAAACTTAAAACCTAAAAACTCCCAGGTCAATTACTGTCTCTTTAAGAGAGACTTTTAAACAGGCCCAGGAGCAAAAGACAGCCTCCTGTGGGTAGACTTGGACTTAACATAACAAAACTGGTTGCCACTACAGTATGACAACAGGGGTACACAAACATGGCTTCCTTATGCTGTGGCTGGCTCAGCTCAGCTCAGAGCAACAGCAGCAATGGCTGGAAACAAAGGAACTGGAGGCAGACACATCCCTAGACAGAGCTTGGCCTAAAACTGCATCTAAAATCAAAAATGCCATGGCAGAGAGTGTTTTAATCCCTTTTGGCTTTGTTTTGGTGTCATAGTAATGGATATGTTGCAATATGTTTAATAGTGATGGTTCTTCTCCAAGAAAGTTCAAGGAGAAAATGGAGAAAAAGCCAAGGAATGGAATACTAAGTTACAAAAAATAGAAAGGTCACTCTTCCTAATAAAAATCATTTTAATAGTGTTAGGAAACGTGCGCCTATGAAGATTACATGGCGGATTCACAAATCACACCATGAGATCAGTTCCACGTGGGAGGTTTATTAGAGGAAGGGAGAAGGGGGTCACAGAGAGATGAGGTAGAAGAGAGAGAGAGAGAGAGAGAGAGAGAGAGAGAGAGAGAGAGGGAGGGAGGGTTCCAGGACTTTTCTTATAGGGTGACCCAGGGCATGTGCAGGTAGTTCCAGGTGATCAGCAGGTGGTCTGGCTGTCTTCACAAATGCCTGATAACCAGTTTGTCAGGTCCCTTGGGGCTGGCCGTAGAAGAGGAACCTGCTTACAGATCCCAACATTCTCCCTTTTTTGTTAAGAAGTGAGGAGTCAGGAAGGGGTGATGGTGGGGGAAGGGCACAGGGACGACTTTTGCTCTTCAAGCTACTTCCTGCTGATTAGGGGCGTTGTCCATCTCAGGATACAGCTGGTCCCCACCATCAGGGTCATAGTCATCCGGTTCTGTGGGCAGAGGTTGATAATCCTGTAGGAGTAACTGATTGGTGGTTAGAGATTTTTTGCATTTGTTGTTGGAAGAATGTAGAGAAGAAGTTAATTAAGCGGGGTGCAAAAAGCAAAAGCAGAAAAACTAGCACGAGAGGTTAGATAAAGGGGCAGAATCCATTTCCATATGGGATTCTGAAAGGTCCAAGAGCTAGACACCTCCAGCTCTTCCTTTCGTTTTTGTAAATCTGTCTCAAGTTGTTGGATTTTGTCCTTCACTATACCCGACTGGTTGACATAAAAACAGTATTCCTCCTGGAGGAAGAGGCAAAGGCCACCTTATTCAGCCGTGAGGAGATCCAATCCGCGTCGGTTTTGAAGTACTACTGCTGCCAGCGAGTCAATCTGTCCTTGGAAGGTGAGCCACTTGCTGAAGGTGCTGGATGAACTGGGAAGAAAGCTGATAATACAGAGTTAGTGAGGTAGCTAGTCCTGCTGTTCCAGTCCCTAGAGCTGCCGTGATTCCTGCAGCAGCCAGCAGGGGTAGGATTTGAATTGCCCTCTTCTCCTGCTGGGCAGCTTTTGAGTCCACAACCAGGATTGGTAGGAGCTCTCTGTGTTTATCACCCCCAGCTCAGGGAAGAGGAGTACCAGAGCGCAAACTCCTGACCAACGAGCAGGCGGACGATGGTAGACCGTAGAGGAGTGTTTAATTATCTCTTCTACTTCTCCCATTCCCAGATTTTTGGGTAATTGGGACATATTTTCTTTGGATACAGATAGTACTTATTGGTAAATTGGGTGTAGAGTTTTGGTAATGGGGGTAGAGTTTTCCAAGGATGCCTGCTTCCCATCTGGCATCTCACGGGTCTTGGATGTACAAGTAGATAGGTGAAGGAGCTTCTTGTGCGCTGGTGAGTGGATTTGGCAGGACCAGTATGGGCAGCCTCCATACGGTGTCCAGCCATTTTTCTGCAATAATACTTTGTTTGATCAAAAAGAAAGCAAACAAAAATTCTATCAAATAGGAGGGGAAGATATAGAAGTGGGGGTGATAGCTATCTCAATTGGTTCCTGACAGCCTCCCATAGAACAATTTGTCGACCCTATTTGGAGAGATTTTTTATTATTAATGATGGTTTCTTGAACCTCAAATCTCCATACATAGGGATTACCTTTAACAGAAATAGGCAAGAGGGAGTGGAGGAAAAATACATGTCCAATCCAGTAGAGTCAAACACCACTCCTGTGGTGAGGCCTCGTTCTTCTGGACCTGGAGACAGGGTGTTGATCTTGGCGTCTTTTGAAGCTTGAGGGAGCAAGGTCTTGTTGGAGTTGATATGTAGGAAGGGGCATTGTCTTGAGAGGGGGTGAAAGGCTTAAGGTGGGATAGATGAATCCAGTGAGGGAAACCCTCAAGTTTAGCAGCTGTGGGAGTCACAAGAATCACCTTGAAAGGGCCCTGCCATTTAGGAAAAAGAGTTGGGGAACTTTGGTTTGGAGGGGAGAGAAGGACCTGGTCCCCAATGTTAATAGGAGATGGATAGGGGTTAGTGTATGGCCGTTGTAAATAGTGGTCAGTAACGACCCATAGAAGGGAACGGAGATGGCAGAGTAAGGGAGTAAGCAGGTGGTCAGGGAGAGGAGAGGATTTAGCTGAAAGACCAGGAGTTAGGACTGGTCTCCCATACATGAGCTCAAAAGCTGAAATAGACAGAGTTTTTTTGGGGAGAGCTCACAGCCTGAAAAGAGCCAGGGGGAGGAGTTTTACCCAGTTGAGGTGGAGCTCTTCTTATAGTTTAACAAGAGTGTTTTTTAGGGATCGATTAGTTCATTCTATCTTTCCTGAGGACTGGGAATGGTATGGGATATGAAAATACCAAGGAATGTTAAGGGCTTTAGATAAGGTCTAGGTAATCTGAGAAATAAACTCAGGGCCATTATCTGACTGAAGGGAAGTAGGAATTCCAAAGCACGGGACAATCTCACAGAGAAGGAAATCAGAAACTGTCTGAGCTCTTTTGTTAGTGGTGGGGAAAGCCCCCACCCATCCCGAGAATGTGTCCACCAAAACCAGGAGGTACCGAACACATTTGACTGCTGGCATTACTAAAAAGGAATGAGTCAAGGGGACTCCCCTAAAATACAATTAAGCCTTAAAGTCTGGCAGGGCTGGCAAGGTTGTCCCCCTACCCTGACAATAGAAGAACTACAAGGAAAGGTTGCTCCCCAGTACTCCATTAGGACTGAGTAAGTGACCCCAGTGTCCACAAAAAAGGAGATGGCTCGCCCTGATACCATGATAATTACCCACAGCTCCCTGTTCATGATGACAGTGGTGAGGTCAAGGGAACCCGGGCACCTTCAGTCATCTGTAGCCAGGCATAGGATATCGGCTGGAGGGTTATCTGGGGGTGATGCCCCCATATCATGGGAGAAGCGGTGGCAGTCAACACCCCAATGTCCCTCTTGGTGGCATTTTGGACTTGGCCCCGGTGGCTTTCAGGGGTTAGGGCAAGCCTTGACCTAGTGACCTGTTTGACCACATTTGTAACAGGGACCCAATGGTCTGCATGCCTTAGAGCGCAAGGGAGCCTGGGTAGTGACCGAGGTCGGTCGGATGGCCTGGGCCAGCATTTGGTATTTTTGTCTGCAGGCTTTTTCATCTCTCCCGTGGAACACCTTAAAAGCCAGTGCTAAGACTTCTGCCTTCGGAGTCAGAGGTCCCCTCTCCAAGGATTTAAGCCTAGCCCTGATGTCGGGGTAACTTTGGGAGAAGAAATAGGTCATCAGGAGTTGTCTGTCCTCTAAACTTTCGGGGTCTAGATTAGTGTGTTGTAAGAGAGCCTGTGTAAGGCATTCTAGGAATTGAGATGGGTTTTCATTTTGTCCTGAATGACCTCCTTGAGCTTTTCATAATTAACTGGCTTAAGGGCAGCCCTTCGGAGACTCGCCAGAAGGCAGGTTGTAAACCGATCCCTAGCTAGAATGCCTTCTGGGGTATTATAATTCCAATTTGGGTCCTGGTTGGGTACCACCCCAGCCCCAACAGGGTGTGAAGTATTTGTTTGGTGAACCTCATCTGCATGTCTCCTACCCTTTTCCCAAACTTGCCTGCATTCCTTGGGTAGTAGGTTATTGGTAAGGATCATATAAATATCATGGAAGGTGAGACTATAAGATTGAGTGAGATACTGAAATTCTTTAATGAAGGTAGAAGGATTAGAGGTATAGGATCCTAATCTCTTTTCTACTTGAGAAAGTTCAGTTAATGAGAAGGGAACATGCACCCTAATTAAGCCATCTATACTTCCCTCAAGGGAAGGAAAGAGTCTGGCTTATGTTGAGTAGAGGGATCAGACTTTGTTACAGAGCGAGAACGGGTTGTGGGTGGGGTGAAAGTGGGTGCCAGAGTGAGGCGAGTAGGATGGTCTGCTGCTGGAGAAAAAAGCGAGGGTTTTGGAGAAGCCGAAGGAGGGGGTAAGAGGGGAGGAGGAAGGGCCTGAAGGTTGTGAGGATTTTGGAGAAGCAGGAGGGGGAGGGGCTGGAGAAGACTCCTGAGGCTGTGCAGATTTTGTAGAGGCTGGAGGTTGAGGGTGGCGGGGTGGAGGTTCATCTGCTGGGTCAAAGGTAGAGAACTCCTCAGACTGAGGTTTTATGGTGAGAAATGGGACCATCCCAGACTAGAAAGAAAAACAACTGGACCTTGAATAAGGGCCAGCTAAGAAAGAACAAGTCAGGAAATTAAGGGCTACTAAACCTTGAGCAGAGGCCAGACCAGATGGCCCTCCTCAAAAGACTGGATGAGCTTGTTTTAAGATAAGAAACCTGGGGCTGGGAGGACTGCCCTTGAAGCTGTAAGCTGCCAGCTGCAAAACCTGGGGCTGGGAGAATTGCCCTTGAAGCTGTAAGCTGCCAGCTGCAAAACTGCTATCTTTTCTGCTGACTAGTCAATGTAAAGATATATGTGTGGCCTGATTTTTAGGTATAAAAACTCTGTGCTTTGTATGCTCGGGGTCGTCTCCTGCTTTGAAGGGACGACCCCCATCACGATCTGAATAAACTGCCTCTTGCTTTTGCATAGAACCGAGGTCTATGAGTCTCTTTGGGCAGGGAGCGGTACGGAAGTCCCTGTATCGGGAGTGCAGGTTTTGCAATGGTTAGGAGGAGTTGAGTGGGAGAACAGGAGGAGCAGAGAGGAGGTTTAGAGCGAAGAAGAAAGAAAGCCTGAATGTAAGGGAGCTCCTTCCATTTACCAGATTGTTGAGAATGGTTAAGAAGATCCCTTAAGGGAAACGGAAGATGGCTGCGCCGGGAGGACACCGTGTCTGAGGAACTGGACAAGAGTGTTGGCACAGTGACCAGGAGACTGAACCCAGGGACCTAAAGCACCAGCGTTCCTGATTGCCAGGTGAGAGGAAAGCCTACGGTGTGGAAATTAATTGGGACTGACCTCAGGTCACCCAGTGAATACCTGGTAAAGGTCCTGTGGACCGGCGCGCACACCTGCCACCCAGAATCCCTGCACACAGCCTCCTGTGGCATCCCCAGCTGGCATTCCAGGACCGGGACACACAGCCTCTGGCCCAGAGTGAGGCACCTAGCCTCCAACCCAGAGCATAGCCCATAGTTGCCAGCCCAGAGAGGCATGCACAGCCTCTGGCCCAGAAGGGGACGCACACTGCCAGCCCAGACTAGAGCTTAGAACCTCTGGGCCAAAGCGGCACCCTCAGCCGCCATCCCAGATCCAGGTGCACAGCATCGGGACAAGGGCCGCGCCCGTAGCCACCATCCCAACAGGGACACACAGCTTCCAGTCCAGAGTGAGGCGCCCAGCATCCAAACCATAGTGGAGCCCTCAGTTACCAGCCTCCAGACCAGAGCAGCGCCCCTAGGCACCAACTCAACCTAGGTGTACATTCTCCAGGCCCAGAGCCAAGCACTCAGCCTCTGGCCCAGAGACTTGCTGGGCGCTCCTCTCACTTTCCCAGACAGAACTGTGTGCCCCAGGATAACAGACTGAATTTCCCTGTTGAGAGAAAACCCCACAGCTAGGGAATCAGCAGGTTCTTCAAGAGGACTGTACCTGGAAAACTGTAACAACAGCAGCAGCTCACTAAATTCAAATTGAGAAACGCAGCAGGGGGTCAGCTGTCTTGAGAACTTCTATGGATGAGAGGAGAGCCCACCCTGCCTAACAAAGACCACAGCTACTACTCAGGTCTTTACACCTGAGGTGAGCAGTGGCAATTCCTGAGAAACACTGGCCATACAGTGACCATACACAAAAAGCAGAGGAGGACTCCTTCAGGAAAAATCATCTTCCAGCCAAGGGGATTCTCCCTACCTCAGGACTCCAGGAAACACAGAAACTAACAGCCAACACCTAAAAGAGCCCAATGGGTAGAGGTCAGCACAAAAGCTCAGCCAACAAAAGACAGAGCAATATGGCATCTCCAGAACCCAGTCATCCAGGGGCAAGCAGCCCTGGACACCCCAGGATAATTGAAAATCAAGGTGACCTTACATCTATGCTGAAGAAGAGGATAATAGAGGAAACAAATAAAATATGTAAAGAATTAGAGGAAGATAAAACCAAACAGATCATGACTATCCATAAAGAAATGGGGGAAGTTAAAGACAAGGAAATTATGGCCATCCATGAAGAAATACAGGAAGATGCAGCCAAACAGTTTGAGGCCTTCAGAGAAGAAATAATTAAATCACTGAAAGAAATAAAAGAAACAGAGTTGAAGGAACTATAAGAAAAACAGGAAAATACAATCAGAGAGGTGAAGGAAGTAAACACAACAACTCCAGACCTGAAGATAGAACTAGAAAAATTAAAGAAAACACAAGTGGAGAAAATAATGGACAGGAAGAATTTAGGGAAGAAAACAGGAACTACAGAGGTAAGCATAACCAACAGTCTACAAGAGATGGAAGAAAGAATCTCAGCTGTAGAAGATACAATGGAAGAAATTGATATATCTGTCAAAGAAAATGTTAAATCCAAAAAATTTCTCACACAGACTGTCCAAGAAATCCAAGACAACGTGAAAAGAATAATAGGAATAGAGGAAAAAGAAGATTCCCTCCTCCAAGGCCCAGAAAATATTTTCAACAAAATCATTGAAGAAAATTTCCCCAAGTCAAAGGAGAGACCAATAAGAATACATGAGGCCTATAGAACACCCAACAAATTTGACCAGAGAAGAAAATCCTCCAGCCACATAATAATCAAAACAGTAAGTATACAGAATAAAGAAAAAATACTAAAAGCTTCAAGGGAAAAAGGCTCAGTAACATATAATGACGAACCCATTAGAATCACACCTGACTTTTCAACAGAGACTATGAAAGCCAGAAGGGCCTGGACGGATATCATGCAGACCCTAAAAGAACACAGATGTCAGCCCAGGCTACTATACCCTGCAAAACTCTCAGTCCTCATAGACAGAGAAAACAAGGTATTCAATGAAAAAACAAATTTCAACAATACCTACACACAAATCCAGCATTACAGAAGACACCGAAAGGGAAAATACAACCCCCAGAAATTAGCTACTTTCAAGAAAACACAGGAAATAATTAACCTCACTACAGTAAAACAAAAAGCAACCAAGCACACAAACTTATGACCACATCCAACTTCAAAATCAAAGGATCTAACAAGCCACTGGTCATTAATCTCTCTCAACATCAATGGACTCAACTCTCCAATAAAAAGACACTTATTAACAGAATGGATACATAAACAAAACCCAGCAATCTGTTGCATAAGAGAAACACACCTAAGGCACAAAGATAGACATTACCTGAGAGTAAAGGGTTGGAGGACGACTTTACAAGCAAATAGAACCTAGAAGCAAGCAGGAGTAGTCATCCTAATATCTGATAAAATACATTTTCAACCAAAATAAATAAAAAGAGATGGGAAAGGGCACTTCGTACTCATTAAGGGAAAATTCCACCAGGAAGACATCACAATCCTGAACATCTATGGCCCAAATACAAGAGCACCCTCATTTGTAAAAGAAACATTGATAAAACTTAAACTACATATAGATGCCCACACATTAATAGTGGGAGATTTCAACAAAGGACAGGTCAACAAAACAAAAATTAAACAAAGAAACAATGTCTCTAACAGAGGTCATGAAACAAATGGACCTAATAGACATTTACAGCACCTTACACCCAAACACAAAAGAATTTACGTTCTCAGCACCTCATGGAACCTTCTCCAAAATAGACCATATAGTTAGTCACAAAGCAAGCCTCAATAGATACAAGAAGATTGAAAAAAAATCCCTTGTATCTTGTCTGATCACCATGGAATAAAGCTGAACCTCAACAACAACAGAAATAGTAAAAAGCCTACACACACATGGAAACTGAACAATTTGTTACTAAATGACAGCTGGGTCAGAGAAGAAATAAAGAAAGAAATTAAAGTCTTCCTAAACTCAATGAAAATGAAGACACAACATACCCAAACTTGTGGGACACAATGAAGGCAGTGCTAAGAGGAAAGTTCATAGCACTAAGTGCCTTCAAGAAGAAATTTGAGACAGCTCATTCAAGCAACTTAATGGTTCACTTAAAAACCCTAGAAAAAGAAGAAGCAGACACACCAAAAAGGTGTAGATGGCTGGAAGTAATCAAACTCAGGGCTGAGATCAATCAATTAGAAACAAATAAAACAATTCAAAGAATCAATGAAACCAAGAGCTGGTTCTTTGAGAAAATCAAAAAGATTGACAAACCCTTAGCCAAGCTAACTAAAAGGCAGAGAGACACCACCCAAATCAACAAAGTCAGAAATGAAAAGTGGGACATAACTACAGACACTGAGGAAATCCAAACAATAATTAGGACTTACTTCAAAAGTCTATATGCCACAAAAATTTGAAAATCTAAATGAAATGGACAATTTTCTTGATCGAGTTGACTTACCAAAGCTGAATCAGGACCAGGTAAATCTATTAAAGAGTCCTATATCCCCCAAAGAAATAGAAGCGGTCATCAAAAGTCTCCCATCCAAAAAAAGCCAAAGACCAGATGGTTTCAGTGCAGAACTCAACCAGACCTTCAAAGAAGAGCTAACTCCAATTCTTTTCAAACTATTCCACAAAATAGAAACAGAAGGAACATTACCAAACTCATTCTATGAAGCCACAGTCACCTTGGTAACTAAACCTCACAAAGACTCAACAAAGAAAGAGAATTTCAGGCCAATCCCCCTTAGGAACATTGATGCAAAAGTACTCAACAAAATACTTGCAAACCTAATACGAGAACACATCAAAGATATTATCCACTATGACCAAGTAGGCTTCATTCCAGGTATGCAGGGGTGGTTTAATATACAGAAATCCATCAGTGTGATCCACCATATTAACAAACTGAAAGAAAAAAACCCCATGAAAATCTCCCTAGATGCTGAAAACGCATTTGACAAATCCAACATCCATTCATGTTTAAAGTCTTGGAGAGATCAGGGATACAGGCACATATCTAAACTTAGTAAAGGCGATAGGCAGCAAGCCTATACCCCACATTAAACTGAATGGAGAGAAACTTAAAGCAATCCACCTGAAATCAGGGACAAGACAAGGCTGTTCACTCTCTCCATATCTCTTCAACATATTGCTGGAAGTTCTTGCTAGAGCAATAAGACAGTTGAAGGAGATCAAGGGGATACAAATCGGAAAAGGAAGAGGTCAAAGTGTCACTATTTGCAGATGATATGATATTATACGCAAGTGACCCCAAAAACTCTACCAAAGAACTCCTACAGCTGATAAACACCTTCAGCAAAGTGTCTGGAAACAAAATTAACTGAAAAAAAAATTAATAGCCCTCCTGTATACAAAAGACAAAAGGGCTAAGAAAGAAATAAGGGAAATAACACCCTTCATAATAGCCACAAATGACATAAAGTACCTTAATGTGAACCTAACCAAGCAAGTCAAAGACTTGTATGAAAAAAAATTCAAGTCTCTGAAGAAAGAATTAAAAGAAGATATCAGAAGTTGGAAAGATCTCCCATGCTCATGGGTTGGCAGGATTAACATAGTAAAAATGGCCATCTTACCAAAAGCAATCTGCAGATTTAATGCAATCCCCATTAAATTGCCAACACAATTCTTTACATACATGGAAAAAAATAATTCTCAAGTTCTTATGTAATAACAAGAACCCCAGAACTGCTAAAACAATCCTCTACAATAAAAGATCTTCTGGAGGTGTCTCCATCCCTGATCTTAAGCTGTGCTATAGAGCAACAGTTATAAAAACTGCATGGTACTGGCATAGAAACAGAATGGTGGATCAATGGAACTGAACAGAAGACCCAGAAATAAACCCACACACTTATGGACATCTAATTTTTCACAAAGATGCCAAAACCATAATATGGAAAAAACATAGCATCTTCAATAAATGGTGCTGGTCCAACTGGATGTCTACATGTAGAAAAATGAAAATAGATCCATACTTATCACCCTGCACAAAACTGAACTCCATGTGGATCAAAGACCTCAACATAAAACTAGACACATTAAATTGGCTAGAAAAAAAATGGGGAATACCCTAGAACTCATTGGCACAGGGAACAACTTCTGAACAGAACACCAACAGCACATGCTCTAAGATCAACAATCAATAAATGGGACCTCATGAAACTGAAAAGCTTCTGTAAAGCAAACGATACTGTCCTCAGAACAAAACTACAGTTTACAGATTGGGAAAAGATCTTCATTAACCCTTTTTCTGACAGAGGGCGTATATCCAGCATATATAAAGAACTAAAGAAGCTGAAAAGCAGCAAACCAAGTAATCCAATTAAAAAATGGGGTACAGAGCTAAACAGAGAATTCTCTGCAGAGGAATATCGAATGGCAGAGAAACACTTAAAGAAATGCTCAATGTCATTAGCCATCAGGGAATTGCAAATCTAAACAACCCTGTGATTTCACCTTATACCCATCAGAATGGCCAAGATGAAAAACTCAAGTGACAATATATGTTGGAGAGGTTGTGGGGAAAGGGGAACTGTCCTCCACTGCTGGTGGGAATGTAAACTTGTACAATCACTTTGGGAAGCAATCTGGTGCTTTCTCAGACAACTAGGAAAAGTGGTTCCTCAAGATCCAGCCATACCACTCCTAGGCATATATCCAAAAGAGGCTCAAATACACAAAAAGGACATTTGCTCAACCATGTTTGTAGCAGCCTTATTTATAATAGCCAGAAGCTGGAAAAAGCCCAGATGCCCCTCAACTGAAGAGTGGATGCAGAAATTGTGATACATCTACACAATTGAGTATTACTCTGCAATGAAAAATAAGGAAATCATGAAATTTGCAGGTAAATGATGGGACCTGGAAAGGATCATCCTGAGTGAGCTGTCCGAGAAGCAGAAAGACACACACAGTATATAGTCACTCATATAGACTTATAGGATAAACCTACTAAAATCTGTACATATAAAGAAACTAATCAAGAGAGAGAACCCTGACTAAAACAGTCAATCCCCATCCCAAAAGGCAAAGAGGATGGACATCAGAAGAAGGAGAAAGCAGGAAACAACCAAGGAACCTACCACAGAGGGCCTCTGAAAGACTCTGCCCTGCAGACTATCAAAGCAGATGCTAAGACTTTAAGGCCAGCTGTTGGTCAAAGTGCATGGAATCTTATATAAGAAGTGGGAAATAGTAGGTTATGGAGAGGACAGAACCCCAGAAGGAGAGCAACAGAACCAGAAAATTTGAACACAGGGGTCTTCCCAGAGACCCATACTCCAACCAAATACCAGGCATGGAAATAACCTAGAACCCCGGCACAGATGTAATCCATGGCAGTTTAGTGTCTAAGTGGGTCACATAGTAATGGGAAGAGGGATGGTCTCCAACACAATCTGATTGGCCTGCTCTTTGATCACCTCTCTCTGAGGGGGGAGCAGCGTTACCAGGCCACAGAAGTTGACAATGCAGCCACTCCTGATGTGATCTGATAGACTTAGGAGGAAGGAGAGGAGGACCTCCCCTATCAGTGGACTTGGGGAGGGGCATGCATGAAGCAGGGGAAGGGAGGATGGGATCAGGAGAGGATGAGGGAGGGGCTTATGGGGGGATATAAAGTGAACAAAGTGTAAAAAAAATAAAAAAATAAGAAAACAAAAGAAAAGAAAAAAAAAAGAAGATCCCGTAAAATAGCGGCATTTAACATGCCGTTAATCCGCCAATTTGGACAGTTACCTAAAAAGTAAGTAGGCCAAGTTTTATTACAGAGGCTTATATGTTTGGAAGTTTTTAACTGGGGTTGTGAATTCAAAGTCTTAAAATTTTCCAGAAGACATCCCGGTGGAGAAGCTGAGGGCACAGAGGGAGTACCCTGGGTGTTTCCCATTGGGAGGAGAGAGAGATATGGCCTTTAATGGCATCCCCCAAAAAGACACGACTCTAACAAGAGGGTTCCTTCTGATCCAATATCTCGTCAGATTTTGGCCAGGGACCAGGGCACAGATGCTGATAAAACACTTTTCTGCCTAGCTAGGGCTTTCCGCAAGAGCAGGTACAAAGAGAAACCGCGTGTAGCTGAGAAAGCTCTCCTAGGGGTAACTGAGGCCCTATTAAAGATGTGGTCTAGCAATAGGGATCAACTGTACTCGGTAAAGACCATGGTTGGGGCTTCCCCCGCTTCAAAGAGCAGTGGGGAGGTGCCAGACTCTCAACAGTCACTCTCCCCTTGCCCAGAGAAACGTTTATGCTGACCAAAAGGGAAACTCACCAATCCTTCCAGTGTTGAATGCCCCGGTAGCGATCTGGTAGCCGGAAAGTGGAGATCTCGGGCGGATTTGGAGAAAAATAGGTCTCCAGAAGCCCTGGTGGGGTGCCGGCACTCCCACTAGGTGTGCCCACTGGAGTTAATCTATCCCGTCCAAAATGCACCAATGTTAGGAAATGTGCGCCTGTGAAGATTACAAGGCGGGTTCACAAATCACACTATGAGATTGGTTCCACGTGGGAGGTTTATTAGGGGAAGGGAGAAGGGGGTCACAGAGAGAAAAGGCAGAAGAGAGAGAGAGAGAGAGAGAGAGAGAGAGAGAGAGAGGCAGGTCTCGAGGAGTTCTCTTATAGGGTGACCCAGGGCATGCGCACGTAGATCCAGGTGATCAGCGGGTGGTCTGGGTGTCTTCACAAATGCCTGATAATGGGTTTGTCAGGTCTCTTGGGGCTGGCCATACAGGTGCCTGCTTACTGATCCCAACAAATAGTGGCTAAAATTCAAAGCTCTCTGGCTGCAAGATACTTGTTAGCTCTTTCTGGTAAGGGTCCGCCATTTCACAGCAACTAAATTCCAAAAATTAACCAACTGGGCTTTGCTTGTTACAGCCTAAATCGGCACAACTGACCCAAAACTTAAAATTTTCTTGTCTCTGCTTGATTTTCATTTAAAGACTTTGAGTTACAATGATGAAGAGGGCAAATGTTGGTCATGCCTGATGCAAAGAAGACATGGAACTTAAAGATGGCAAAGTACACGCCAGCCTCTTTCAGTCCTAGAAGCTCAAATATTACAATTCATATGTTTAAAAGCAAAAATCATCCATCCCATATCAAAAAAGAGACAAGTCAAAGAATAGCCACAACCAATGTAAAAATTCAGGTAAAAGATGCCTAAGGTATGCTTAAATGCTAAAGGTAAAAGGAAGTTTATATAAGGTTTGACTATAAAGGCATAACTGCTCATTCTGTATAGAAAAGGGGGTAAGACAAAAATAGCTACAACATATATAAAAACCTAGGCCTAAAGCTCTAAACAAATACAAGATGCCTAGGATATGTTTAAGCTCTAAATTAAAAAGGAGTTTATATAAAGTTTACTTAAAACAAACCTTTTCTGTTGCTCAAGGCAACCAGCTTGTCTAGCAAATGGAAGGCCTTCTCTCAGGAGACAGGTAGCAGCTTGGCCTAATACAACATGTACCCCAGAACCCCAAAAGAATATTTGATCTGTAAACCTTGTTTTGATTTCAACATGATAATGATTGTACAATCAATAATAATGGTAACTTATATTGCTGATTCCTTTCCATGGGCACAACTCTGAAACTGACTGAGATATAAAATATGTCTCCAGCCAGAACATCAACAATACATGGCCAATAAATCCTTGGCTACAATAAACTCAAAATTTACTATGCCATTCTTTTAATTGGAATAGATAAAATTGGTTTACAGTTAAGGTTATCCTGCATATCTCATACATTTATAATTTTAGAAGTGTAAGTGGTTGTGAGAATTTGTATGTTTGCAGAACAAAAGGACTGGACACCAGAGATGCTGGATCAAACCTGACAGAATTTATTCTTCCAGCATGCTAAAGTATTGGCACATCTGTTCCAGCATCTTGCATGTTCCAGCACTCTGCCTCAACTGCTTCAATTGCTGTTTCTCATTAAAGCCACCTCCCAAGAGTGCTTTGAAGAAAGCTACTAATCTTAATTGGTCCAGCATTTTAGACTGTTCCAAACAGGACTCCTATCAAGCCTGAAATTTCTCAACATTCAAAGGTTGGACCACAAATGTTAATGATTGCTTAATTAACCATTTCCCCCAATTTTCTTTGGGCCCCCTAGGATTTCTGCATGTCCAAAAAGTCTGCAAGAAGAAATTCATAAGAATGAAGTCCAATTTCCTTTAAAGGGTGTTGGGTAGGTTTTTGGTTTTTTTCTGGGGCTTTGAATGTTTGTTGTCATTGGGAGATGGTCTTTAAATTATTAATGGTTTTATTCAGAGAGAAAACAAGGTGAGACTCAGAGATTTCTCTCTTTTCCTTTTTCTTTTTTCTACCTTTCTTAGATAAGGAAAAAGGGAGTTGAAAAGAAAGAAAGGGGAATACAGGTATATCTAATTGGGATAATAAGACAAAAGGTGGATTATTGAATTTGCTCTACTTAAGGTTTTATTTTTTATTCTCAACTAAGGTTATTTTTAACTCTGGTATAGGATTCTGTATATTGATGTAAAAATAAGTCTACTTTTGATACATTGGTAAGTTTTAGTATATTGAAACAAATTCATGGTTACTTCCAATACTTTTAAACTGCTATTAAAAATGTTTAGGGTATTAGGTAATGCAGGTTAATTGCTAGTTAATCAACTCATAGTCATGTCAGACACTAGTCTAATTTATCACAGGAGTATACATCCTAGGTTTAACAGATAGATATGATTTTGATTACATAAAGATAAGTAAGTCTCCTGTCCGGTTTCCTGTTTTCTCCCTCTTCTGATGTCCATCCTCTTACCATAAAGGGCCTCTGAAAGGCTCTACCCTGCGGGATATGAAGGCAGATGATAAAATTTATAGTCAAACTTTGGCCAGAGTACAGAGAATCTTATGAAAGAAGGGGGAGATAGTAAGACCTGGGGAGGGCAGGAGCTCCACAAGGAGAGCAAGAGAACCAAAAATCTGGGCACAAGGGTCTGTCCTGAGACTGATATTCCAACCAAGGACCATTTCTGGAGATAACCTAGAACCCCTGCACAGATATAGCCCATGGCAGTTCAGTGTCCAAGTGGGTTTTGTAGTAATGGGAACAGGGACTGTCTCTGATATGAACTCAGTGGCTGGTTTTTTGATCACCTACTCCTGAGGGGACAGCAGCCTTACCAGGCCACAGAGGAAGACAATTCAGCCAGTCCTGATGAGACCTGATAGACTAGGATCAGAAAGAAGGAAAGGAAGACCTCTCCTATCAGTGGAAGGAGCATGGGTGGAGAAGGGAGAGAGAGGGTATGATTAGGACGGGAGGAGGGAGGGAGGGAGCTACAGCGTGGATACAAAGTGAATAAACTGTAATTAATAAAAATAAAAAAAATACAAAAAAGATAAGTAAGTCTTCAAGAACTCCAGAGACCTACAAAATATGGCATTTAAAAACGTCTTTAGCATTTTAAATATTCTTTGACAATAACACCGGTCATCTTTTGGTAGCACCCTGCTTACCTCAAAGAAGATAATGAGCATCGAAGAACCTCCATGTGGAGATGGCTTCAAATGTGGTAAATGAGCCAGCTGGGCAAAAGAAAATGCCCTCTTGTCAGGACAGACATAATTCTGCCAAAAATGGGCAAGATTAAGTGCAGGACAAGTAGACTACCGAACTCTGCCAAGGCAGAGTAAGCAAGTTCTAAATTGTTCCTGTTTCACATATGTGTCTATCAAATATTCTGAGCCAGAAGGCTACAGATGATGCTCCAATGTTATAGAGAGTTATGGGTGACTGTTCAGGCAGCAAACTGTCTCTCTCAATTTTTTATTTTTTATTTTTGGAAGCTGCTAACATGCATTCCTATTTACTCCAGTAACTAGTTTTATTCTTTCTCAAGTCTCTGGTGGTGTTGAAGACCAAATAGTTACAATTCCACAGTTAAGCTTAAGTTGTTTTGATTTAAGAAAATATTTTAATATAGGTAATACCAATAAGCATAAAAGTCAATTTAGGAATAGAATTCTAAACTTGTTAAGGTAACATTGATAATCAAAAACTTTCCCCTAAGTTGCCCAATGCATGTGAACTGGACATTGTACATGTAAATCTTACCTAATAGTTTTCATAACTTATACAATTAGTATTATATTGAAAGAAAATGAGATTTTAATTGGACTTATAGGGGGAAATGTTGGTGTAATGTTCTTTTGGAATGTATACACCTTACCCTTGTTCATTCAAATGCTGATTTCTCTACCCCATTATCTGGTTTCAATCCAGACATGGCATTATGATGCTTATTCTAAGCATCACCTGTCTCAGGTTTGTGCAAACATGCCACCATTTGTTCTCTATATTGTCAATAAAACAACCAACCACAATGCTGAACAGTGGAGAGAATAAGGTGGAACATCCTGGTCCTGAGGGGAAGAGAAGGAAGTGAGTGGGAGGGAAGAGAGAGGGAGAGTCCTCTCTTCTCAAGAAGAGAGGACTTGGAACTGCAAGAAGAGATGGACGGGACCTAAGATATGACTAAAAGCAAGTATAATGGGTGACTCTGAATGGTAAGAAACCATGCGGCCTGGAGGGTTAGGATGTAATAACTATTTCCCAGCATTGTGTTCTAGGTTAATTAAATAAGTCCTCCTTTCTGTGTGGTGGTTTGGGTATACAGCTGGTTTAGAAATAACTATGGCTTAACTAAAAGATAAATCAATAATAAATATTAATAATTGATAATAAAGAATGGTGACAACAATTTTTCATTTGTCCACCAAACAGAAGTGTATGGGGAGAAGACATAAATATCTTTCATTAAACATTGCCCTAAATGAAGAAAAAAATAAAATCTATGTTTCGGTATTTCATAAAAATTTATGCTAATACTAAAAATTAAGTAATAGTATTAAGAAAATCATGTATGAATTAAATAACTTCATTTCAGAGTAAATTACTGTCTTTGCTAGTTTTGTGTCAACTTGAAGCATGGTAGAGTCATTTGAAAGTAGAAACTACTACTGAGGAAATGCCTCTATAAGACCTAGCTAAAGGGCATTTTCTTAACTATTTATTGATGTATGAGGACCCCAGGCCACTATGGGCTAGTGTTTCTGGGTTCTACAAGAAAACCAGCTGAGTAAGTCATGATGAGCAAGCCACTAAAAAGCATCCTCCATGCCCTCTGCCCCAACTCCTGGCTCCAGGTTCCTGCCCTTTTGAGTTTCTATCATGACTTGCCTCAAGACGAACAGTGATATAGATAGAGAAGACAAACAAATCCTTTCCTTTCCAAGATTATAGTGTTTCGTCAGAGAGTAAGACTCTGTCTCAAAAAATAATAAAACATTATACAGTCATTTTAAAAAGAGAATGATGGATATCAATGGGAATGTATGCAACTATATGTAATCTCAACTGTAATTCACATCAATATTTCAGAGGATCAAAAACAGATAATAGGCGATTTCTCAGACCCATTGTGTGAGGATTCTCATTTACTGCTCATCATAGCTCACAAGCTGTCCGTCATCCAGTCTTAGGATCTATATTGAAGTTTGTTTCAATTAATGCAGTAGTAACTTTCATTTGTTAATTATGTTAAGAGTTTGAAAATGGAGGAAATAAGCTATGTTTTTGTTTTGTTTTGTTTTGTTTTTTGTTATTGTTATTGTTTTTTTTTTTTGTGTAGTGTGGTGGTGGTGGTGGTGGTGTATGTGTGTGTGTAGGGTTCGGAAAGTGGCTTGCTTTTAGCTCAGGTAGGCCTTGAACTCTTGCTCCTCTCTTTTTTTTTTTTTTTTTTTTCTGCCTTTGGTCTTCGCTATTGTCAGGTTTAGAGAAAAACAGCTTTCCTGAACAGTGATGCTTGGGAATTCTGAGAGAAACAATAAAATTAAATGAAAGTGTAAGACATAATAGCTGTTATGAAATCAGTGATGAGCCATAAACTATGTTGTTTTGGAGATTTTCCATTTGTTTAATTACCCTTCTCAGCATGAACTCATAAAATAATGTCCATGTCAATTTCAAAAGATTACTTCTTTTCTTAAAATACTTACTTAATCTGATATCAAATATTACAGTTTTGAAATTGTATGCTCATGTGGCAAGGTAAACTTTGACATTTACAACAGTAGTAAATCGCTAAAGTAATAATTAAAATAATATCAAGACCACACTTATTAAATGAAAATACATTTTTTAAACTTTCATACTATATTTTTTAAATGGTCCTCATGCAAAATTTCAGTTATTTGGACTCAATTTTCTAAAGTTTATTTACATAATACAAGGAGCATGGCTAAATTCTGATTTAACCTTATTAATTAATTACTTATGTGCTTATCAAAGAATCAGTGAAACCTGGTTCTTTGAGAAAATCAACAAGCTACACAAACCCTTAGTGAAACTAACCAGAAGGCAGAAAGACACTATCCAATTCAAGAAAATCAGAAATGAAAAGGGGGACATAGCAACAGACACTGAGGAAATTCAGAGAATCATTAGGTCCAAATTCAAAAGAATATATACAACAAAATTTAAAAATCAAAATGGAATGGACAATTTTCTTGATTCCACTTACCAAATTTGAATCAAGATGAGGTAAATACATTAAATAGCCCTATACCCTTTAGGAAATAGAAAAAGCTCAGGGCCAGACAATTTCAGCATAAAATTGTACCACATCTTCAAAGAAGAGCTAATACTGATACTATGTAAACTATTCCACAAAATAGAAATAGAAAGAACATTACCAACTTCATTCTATGAGGTCAGAGTCACATTGATATCTAAATCTCCCTCACAAAGATCCAACAAAGAAAAATAATTTCTGACCAATTTCTAGTATGAACAAAGAAAATCTGCAAATGTATTGTGAAATAAATTCCTTTTATATTTAAGAATTAATCTTATATTTTCTCTTTTCAATTTTTTTATTTTTTACAATTCATTCATTTAATATCCTGATTGCAGATCCCTCATTCATCTCTTTCCTGTCCTACCCTCTCTCCCTCTTCCCCCCATCTCCTTTCCCCTAGTTCAGTGAAAGGGGGAGTTCTCTCTGTCATCTGACCCTAGCTTATCAAGTCTCAACAGGATTCCTTGGATCCTCTTCCTCTGTGTCCTGGCAAGGCCATATCTCCAGGGGGAAGTGACCAAAGAGCAGGCAACCCATTTCATGAGAGAGGCAGCCCCTGCTCTCCTTTCTTGGACATATGGAGACTGAGTTGCCAATCGGCTTCATCTGAGCAGGAAGTCTTGGTCCTTTCCATGCATTGTCTTTGGTTGGTACATCATTCTCTCCAGACCCCACAGGGCTCAGATGTTTTAGCTTTCTTGTTGTCCTTATGGGTCTCCTTTCCTTCTGTGTCCTTCTGTCTTCCCCTTTTTCTATAAGACTCCCTGTGTTCTGTCCAAAGGTTGGCTGTGAGTGTCAGCATCTGCTTCTATCCACTGTTGGGTGGAGCCTTTCAGAGGACCTCCATGGTAGGCTCCCATCCTGTTTCCTCTCTTACACCCCTTCTGGTGTGTATCCTTTTTGCCATTATGAATGACATTTCAGCATTTTTCTTAGGGTCCTCCTTGTTATTTAGCTTCTTTAGGTCCATAGATTTTAGTATGATTATGCTATGTTAGATGGCTGATACTGGCTTATAAGTGAATTTTTGCCATATCTATCCTTCTGGGTCTGGGTTTCCTCACTCAGGATAATCTTTTCCAGTTCCATCCATTTGCCTGCAAATTTTGTGATTTCCTTGTTTTTAATGGCTGAGTAGTATCCCATTGTATAAATGTGTCACAATCTCTGTATCCATTCTTTCATTTTGGGACATCTAGGTGGTTTCCAGATTCTTAATATTGAAACTAAAGCTTTTAGTTGAATATAGGTGAGCAAATGTCCTTGTTGAATGGTGGAACATGCTTAGGGTATTTGCCCAAAACTGGTATAGCTGGATCTTGAGGTAGAGCTATTCCCAATTTTCTGAGAAAGCAGCATATTGATTTCCAAAATGGCCATACAAATTTGCATTCCCACTAGCAATGGAAAGAGGGTTCCCCTTTCTCCACATCCTCTCCAGCATGTGTTATCATCTGAGTGTTTGATCATTGTCATTCTGATGGGTGTGAAATGGAATCTCAGAGCTGTTTTGATTTGTATTCCCTGATGAATAAGGTTTTTAAGCATTTCTTTAAGTGTTTCTCCACTATTCAGTATTCCTCTGTTGAGAATTTTCTGTTCATCTCTGTACCCCATTTTTTAATTGGATTATTTGGTTTGTTGCTGTCTAACTTCTTGAGTTCTTTATATATTCTGGATATTAGCCCTCTATCAGATATAGGGTTGGTAAATATTTGTTCCCAGTCTGGAGGATGTTGTTTTGTTCTGTTGACAGTGTCCTTTGCTTTACAGAAGCTTTTCAGTTTCATGAGGTCCCATTCATTAATTGTTTATCTTAGAACCTGCAGCTGTTGGTGTTCTGTTAAAGAAGTTGTACCTGTGCCAATGAGTTCAAGGTTATTCCCCACTTTTTCTTCAAACAGATTTAGTGTGTCTCATTTTATGTTGAGGTCTTTGATCCATTTGGGCTTAAATTTTGTGCAAGATAATAAATATGGGTCTATTTGAAATTTTCTACAAATGAACATCCAGTTGGACCAGCACCATTTGTTGAAAATGTTTTGTTTTTTGTTTTTCCATTGTATGGTTTTGGCATTTTTGTCAAAATGAGGTGTTCATAGGTGTGTGTGGTTATTTCTGGGTCTTTGATTTGATTCCATTGATTCACCAATCTGTTTCTATACCAGTACAGTGCAGTTTTTATTACCGTTTCTCTATCGTACGACTTGAGATCATAATGGTGATACCTCCAGAGGATCTTTTAATATAGAGTATCGTTTTAGTTATAGTTATTCTAGGTTTTTTGTTTTTCCATATTAAGTTGTGAATTGTTCTTTCAAGTTCTATAAATAATTTGTTGATATTTTTATGGGAATTGCATTGAATCTGTAGATTGCTTTTGGTAGGATGGCCATTTTTACTGTGATAATATGATAATTCTCCCAATCCATGAGCATGGAAGTTCTTTCAACTTCTGATATCTTCTCCAATTTCTTTCTTCAGAGACTTGATGTTTTCTTTTTCATGTAGTTCTTTCACTTGCTTGATTAGAATTACACCAAGATACTTTATTTTTTGTTTGTTTGTTTGTTTTTGTAGCTATTGTGAAAGGTGTTGTTTCCTAATTTCTTTCTCAGCTAACTTGTCTTTTGTATATAGGATAGGAGGGCTACTAATTTTTTTTTTGAGTTAATTTTGTACCCAGCCACTTTCCTGAAGGTGTTTATCAGGAGTAGGAGTTCTCTGATAGAATTTTTGGGGTCACTCATGTATACTATTATATCTTCTGTGAATGACTTGATTTTTTTTTTTCTTTTTCGATTTGAATACTTTTGATCTCTTTAATTTTCTTATTGCTCTAGCCAGGAATTCACTTACTATGTTGAAGAGATCTTGAGAGAGTGAACAGCCTTGCCTTGTTTCTGATTTCAGTGGGATTCATTTAAGCTTCTCTCCATTTAATTTGATGTTGGCTGTAGACCTTGTTGTGGAAAAAAAATAAGGTCTACCTCAGGACATCCACCTAAACCCCGGGTTACAGCAGACACTTTGTTGTCAGCGTAGAGCCACATGCCTGTGCACTGTCCTTACCATCCCAGATGGAATCTTAATTACTTTCTAAGTGAACATACAAAATTATCACAAAATCTCTATCAAGGTCGATTCAAGCAATTTGAAAGAAAGTTGCAAATATGCACATATTTGTCAAGCAATGTAAATGTTTAGTCATAGTCTACATTTGATTCTGATCGTTTAGAATTATTGTTTATGTCATAAAGTAGAGGTTATTATCTTCAGTAACTTACTACATTTCAGACACTACTTATGAGTTTAAAAGTTTGCCACTCACCCACATCTCATCAGTTTGGCTTTAAATCCAGAGATTTATTTATTTGTTTGTTTATCTATTTATTTATTTATTTATTTTTACGGCACTCAGGTTAAAAAATTCAATAAAAATCTTCACAGATTCATACTCACGGTAGTGACTCTGCTTGTGCGCAGTGTAAAGATGTACTTCCTACACTGTGGATTACTTCCAAATGTGGATTTGATGAGCCTCTTCCCGTGAAATCGGTATACATCACATTCAGTGCATACTGAGGTATTTACAAAATAGAAATCCTGCCAAAGTTCACTAGAGATTTTGTTTGGAACTTTATTTTAGGCCTATGTTGATTCATTTAGCATGGGGTTGACCATATATCATCAACTCTCCATGAAGGCTAGACTGGCCCTTTGATCAATATAGTTGGGATCCTAGTATCATACCTACATTCTAAATTGTATGCTTATCATAAACTTAGGTTCCGTTCAGAATGTCATGGTATATACTGAAACCCCCCACAACTTGGAAACTACAAGGATTATAGAATTGCAAAACAAGGACAAAGAATTTCTATATTATACAACACCTACTTTTAAATTTTATAAAAATGAAAATTATAGTGAAGGTCAAATAGCCCAAACTCCTATAAACCATTTATGAATATAAAACTTCTTATATACCAAAGCCTGTTCAAGTCTTTCTCTTTTTATTTTATAACTATTGTCTTTGAGTATACTATAGTTTTCACTTATAGTTTAATAAACATTGTAATTTTATTTAAAAAGTATGTGTATGGGTGTTTTTCTTCATTGTGAGTCTGTGCTCTATGGGCATACAGGTGCCCATGGAAGTCAGATGGCAATGTTCTACTTCCTGACACAGTCTTGAGACAGTTTTGAGCAATGATATGTGGAGCCCCAGTTTTCTGGGAGAGCAGTTGGTTCTTTTAACTACTGAGCCATCTCTCTATCTCCTCCTTTTCCTATTTTGAGAACTATTAAATGGCTTCTTTTTTCTTGCAGGAAGCTCTCTTAATATGTTATTCTATTTTTAATGTAAAAGTCTTTATTCAGAATTAACAGAAACAACAGTATTGATTCATTTGTCACTCATGAGAGAAGTAACACTAATTCAGTAAAAGTGTTCAAATATGGGTTCGTAGCAAGTGTCAAATTTCCTTCCACAATCCGCTATCACATGACCACTATAAGCTTTTAGATTATCTACAGTCAGAGCTATTGCCTTTCTATTTTATTTAGGTTTTCCCTCTATCTCATGTTACCACTCTATTTTCCACGTATTTTCTCTTAGTTTTAGCATCTAGGATAACAACACATAGTGTGACCAAATAGATAGATAAGATTTTATCAACTTTCTTGTTCCTTTAAACCTCTGAGCCATCTCTCCAGCCGTTGCTTGTTCCTTTTATAGAGCATTTCTTAACTGTGAAAGATGCTAAGCAGCACTTCCATTGAGACATCAGAGGGTGTACTAGCAGGAAGATGTTTTTCTTCTTAGTATGTACCCCCTCCTACATCTGGTACCCTCCTGTGGGAGATTGAATTATTTTCTGTCCCTACTAGAAATCACCTTCATTAAGATGTATCTTAACTAATTTCAGAAGTTATCATTTAAAAGGTAAGCTCGTGGCTCTGCTCCTTCTGCCCTATGCCCTGTTTGCAGCAAGGAACCCTGCTGAAAATAAACAGCTTTCAAAGCACTGTGTGGATCACTGTATTGACTAGTAGTCACAGAATTCTTGGGATTAAAGGTTTGCACCAACATTCCTTGCTCCTTTCTGTACTTTCAACAGAAACCTCTGATTAGTTTGACAGGAGGATAACTATTACATGACAGGAAGAAGAAATCAAGTACGACCCATCTCAGGTGTTCCTTGTGCTATGGATGTTGAGTGGGGAAGTCAACTTGAAACGTAGAAAGACTATTAACAATTTTAGCTGTTTCACTTGTTAGTGGTTTGGTTTCATTTATGCTTCTATTGGCAAAGTACAGTATGGGTAACGTATCTGTTGGAAGAAGTATGTTGTGCTCACTATGTCTGAAAATAGGAAAGGAATAGGAAGGGGCTTGGGTCTCTGTATTTCCTCCTGGATCACTTTCTCCTAATCTAAATTTCATATGTTAAGATCCTGTCCTGTTTCCTGTTTTTTCCTTCCTTCCAGTGTCCATCCCGTTTGTCTTTCTGAGTACGAAAGACAAATCTAGTATCTATTTATAAGTAAGTATATACCGTGTGTCTTTCTGCTTCTGGGATACCTCACACAGATGATCTTTTCTAGATCCCATTTGCCTGCAAATTTCATGATTTCCTTGTTTTTAATTGCTGAGTAGTATTTCATTGTGTAAATGTACCACAATTTCTGTATCCATTCTTCCGTTGAAGGACATCTGGGTTGTTTCCAGGTTCTGGCTTTTATGAATAAAGCTGCTACAAACATGGTTGAGCAAATGTCCTTGTTGTGTACTTGAGCATTTTTTGGATGTATGCCTAGGAGTGGTATACCTAGATCTTGAGGAAGCACTATTCCTAACTGTCTTTGATCACTTCCCACTGAAAGAAGAGCAGCCTTGCCAGGCCACAGAGGAGGACAATGCAGCCTGTCCTGATGACACATGATAAGCTAAGGTCAGATGAAAGCGGAGGAGGACCTCCCTTATCAGTGGACTTGGAGAGGAGCAATGGAGGAAATGAGAGAGGGAAGGTGGGATTGGGAGGGGCTACAGCTGGGATACAAAGTGAATAAAGTGTAATTATTATAAAATATATAATACAAAAAATAATATAAAATATAAATAATAATTAAAAAGTAAAAATTTGCATGAGTTAGACTATAGGTATTGATTTTATTAACCAGTGCAACAGTCGTTTTCAAGCCTTCAACATTTGACCTTTGGAGAACCTCCAGACTTCAACTATAGTAAGGGTTAACACCCCTTGCAGGTTAGAGAAAGAAAAAGTAGCATCAGAGTGGATTGGTCATCCCAATAATTTTTTTTTAATTTTTTTAATTTAATTTATTTTGCTATGTTTAAGAAAGACAAGAGATTAAGGTCTTAGAAAAAGCATTCAATGTTGTTTGGCAAATATAAGCTGCTAGTTACAAAAAAAGAAAAAAAAGATATTCACTCAGAAGAACAAAATAAGAGATCTGATTGTGCTCAGTGACCTTTCCAAGGGTAAGTCTTTCCAGGTTGATATATTGGGTAGTGCTCCAGTTTTATCATTTGTTTCTGATTTCTGAACCATAAACCAAGGAAGGACAAGTGTAAAGACTCTAGATCTTAGGACCAGGACAAGTGTTGTAACGAGGTAAGGAGTGCTCTGCGTCCTGGACTCAGAGCTCAGTAGAGTTATGGCTGCTCAGAGCAGATGTAGTACTGGATCAGACATGGCATCCCAAGAATTCTATGACTACTAGGCAATGTGGTGTTCCACACAGTACTTCATTCTTAAAAAACAAACAAACAAACAAACAAATTTACTTATTTGTATAGCTTACTTATACACTCTACATAAGAATTATCATAGGTAAATGCTTTCCAAGTACATTGTCATCATAGAGCATACATGTGCTTGTCACACCTGTTTCTAGATAGTTGATTGGGAATTCTAATTTTGCAATTATAGAAGTCTTCAGTTTTTACCATATTTGGATATCTGCCTAAAAACATTTTTTCCTATCCTTTGTTCATGAAGGTAGTTGACTCTGCTTTCTCTTAAAAACTATTCATATTCATGAAGAAACTATGTTTTGTGATCAAAGACTTTTTGTTTTTAATGTCAGCATTTCCTCTAACTTTTGTACGGTACTAGATTCAGAGAAAACTGTCACATACACACACACACACACACACACACACACACACACACACACACACATCTTTCTCCCTGGGTTTTAGTCTGTTCTATGCAACAATTTGTCTATTTTATAAAATAATAACTTACAAGGTCTGAGTAATCATTATGGTCAGTATAGGAAATTCTTGTTCGTTTGCTTGGGAGTTTTTTGGGGCGGGGGATTTGGTTTTGTTGGTTTCTTTGTTTCTGTTCACTTCTGGTAATCCTTGTCCTCTTACACTTTATTTAAATGTGAAAAATAGTATATTAATTTACATATGCAACAAGAATCAAGAATTTGTGGATGATTGACATCGATATTATGTATTTCTAAATATGAAAACCAGAAACCTTTTTGTTTTTTTAATGTTATAATATTCTCATGATTTCTATAAAAATATGAGGATTTACATATTTAACATCTTCAAACTTTAGTGCAAATATTAGAGGGGTGACTGATCTGGAATACCAGTTCTAGTTCAAGAGTACCTTTGTTGTAGATTCTGAACTCAGCTATTCCAACAAGACAGGTCATCTTACTGCTATCATCTCTTCCAGATTAAAAAAAAATGAGAAAAAAAAAAACCTCTCACTTTCTTTCTTCAGAGACTTAAGTTTTTTTTGTTTTTTTTTTTTTCAAACAGGTCTTTCACTTGCTTGGTTAGAGTCACCCCAAGGTACTTTATGTTATTTGTGGTTATTGTGAAGGGTGTTGTTTACCTAATTTCTTTCTTGGCCTTTTTGTCTTTGGTATACAGGAGGAATTCTAATTTTTTGAGTTGATTTTGTATCCAGCCACTTTGCTGTAGGTGTTTATCAGCTGAAGGAGTTCTCTGGTTGAATTTTGGGGGTCGCTCACGTATACTATCATATCATCTGCAAATAGTGACACTTTGACCTCTTCCTTTCCGATTTGTATCCACTTGATCTCCTTTAGTTGTCTTATTGCTCTGGCAAGGACTTCAAGTACTATGTTGAAGAGATATGGAGAGAGTGGACAGCCTTGCCTTGTCCCTGATTTCAGTGGGATTGATTTAAGGTTCTCTCCATTGAATTTGATGTTTTCTATAGGCTGGCTATATATTGCCTTTACTATGTTTAGGTATGTGCCTTGTATCCCTGATATCTCCAAGACTTTAAACATAAATGGGTGTTGGACTTTGTCAAATGCTTTTTCAGCATCTAAGGAGATGATCACGTGGTTTTTCTCCTTCAGTTTGTTTATGTGGTGGATTACATTGACGGATTTCCTTATGTTGAACCACCCTTGCATGCCTGGGATGAAGCCTACTTGGTCATGGTGGATGATATCTTTGATGTGTTCTTGGATTCTATTTGCAAGTATTTTATTGAGTATTTTTGCATCAATATTCATAAAAGAGATAAGTCTGAAGTTCTCCTTTTTTGTTGGGTCTTTGTGTGGTTTACGTACCAAGGTGACTGTGGCTTTGTAGAATGAGTTTCATAATGTTCCTTCTGTTTCTATTTTGTGGAATATTTTGGAGAGAATTGGAGTTAGCACTTCTTTGAAGGTCTGGTAGAATTCTGCACTGAATCCATCTGGCCCATTATAGCCAGAACCTGGAAACAACCCAGATGTCCATCAACAGAGGAATAGATACAGAAATTGTGGTATCTTTACACAATGGAAGACTACTCAGCAATCAAAAACAAGGAAATCATGAAATTTGCAGGCAAATGGTAGGCTCTAGAAAAAAATCATTCTGAGTGAGGTATCCTAGAAGGAGAAAGACACACATGGTATATACTCACTTATATAGACCTATAAGATATGATAAACATAATAAAATCTATACATCTAAAGAAGATAAAAAGAAAGAAAACTCAGGGTAAGATGATCAGTCCTCACTTAGAAAGACAAATGGGATGGGCATTGGACATAGGAGAAAACGATTAACAGGACAGGAGCCTACCACAGAGGGCCTCTGAAAGAGTCTACCTGGCAATGTGTCAAAGCAGATACTAAGACTCATAACCAGACCTTTGGAAGAGTGCTGGTTATGTTTATCCTATCTTACAAGTCTTATAAGTGAGAATATACCATGTGTGTCTTTCTGCTTTTGGGATACCTCACTCAGGATGATTTTTTCTAGATCCCATCATTTGCCTGCAACCTCTGCTCAGACATAGCCCATGGTAGCTCAGTATCCAAGTGGGAATTGTTTCTGACACGAACTCATGAGCTTCCCCTCCCCCCTGAGGGAGGAGCAGCCTTTCTAGGCCATAGATAAGGACATTGCAACCATCCTGAAGATACCTAATAATCTAGGGCCAGATGGAAGGAGAGGAGGATACCCCCTCTCAGTGGACTCAGAAAGGGGCAGAGAGGAGATGAGGGAGGGAGGGGAGGATTGGGAGGGAAAGAGGGAGAGGGCTACAGCTGGGATACAAGTGAATGTATAAAAGTATTTAAAAATGTCCATCAACGGAAGAATGGGTACAGAAATTATGGTATTTCTACACAATGGAATACTACACAGCAATCAAAAAGGAGGAAATCATGAAATTTGCAGGCAAATGGTGGGATTTAGAAAACATCATTCTGAGTGAAATATCCCAGAAGGAGAAAGACAAACACGGTATATACTCACTTATATAGACCTATAAGATATGATAAACATAATGAAATCTATACACCTAAAAAAGATAATCAAGAGAGCGGACATGGGGTAAGAGGATCAATCCTCGTTTAGAAAGACAGATGGGATGTGCATTGAACGCATGGCAGGGGTCTACTGAGCGCATCTGAAAGCCTCTAACTAGCAGTGTTTTCAAAGCAAGGACTCATGACCAAACCTTTGGCAGAGTACAGGGAATCATAAGAAAGAAGGGGAGTTAGTCTGATGGGGAAAGGATAGGAACTCCACAAAGACCAAATATATCTGGGCATAGGGTCTTTTCTGAAACTGACATTCAACCAAGGACAATGTATGGATATAACCTAGAACCTCTGCTAAGATGTAGCCTGTGGTAGCTCAGTAACCAATTGGTTTCCCAAAGTGAGGGGAACAAGGACTATTTCTAACAGGAACTCAATGAAGATACCTGATAAAACAGGATCAGATGAATGGGGGGAGGTCCCCCCCTATCAGTGGACTTGGAAAGGGGCACAGTAGTGATGAGGGAGGGAGGGACTGGGAGGGAACAAGGGTTCGGGGCCCGGCTGGGATACAGAATTAATAAAATGTAACTGATAAAAATAAAAAATTAAAAAAAAATAAAAGAAAAAAATATTAAAAAAATCCATCCTAAACCAAAATAAACAAACAAACAAACAAACAAACAAATAAATAAATAAATAAATAGAAAAAGAAAGGATCCAGAAGGGAGGAAGGACTACACTTCCATTTCTATACAGGCAATGTTAAAAATAATAGGAATATTTAAATGCTTACTCATTTGTGATATGTTACAACAGAACAAGGAAAGCCTAAAATCAATTTCATTTGTATCGAATGAAAAGATATAAAACTATTTTTGTATATGTGGGTACCTGCCCCATTTTTAAGTACAAATTTCTGTGATAAGTGAATAAATAATTTAGTGGTATTTACTGTGCTTCCCATATTAGCATACCTATTCAAGGATTTCTGTTGTTCTCATGTATTTTGTGCATAAATTGTTCCATTAAAGCAGTAGTAATATTTTTCCACTAAGACATTTTGTGACTCACCTTTATTTTTCTCATGGAAATGAAAAAGGCAAAAAGCATTCAATAGAAAGCCCTTTTCCCAATTAAAAAAGTAAATAACATGAGTTTCACAGTTATGAGGAATGAGCTTCAGAAAAGAACTTTATGTTCAGTTCATCAATTTTCAAATGTAATAAGTTTATTTCACCCTTCAACACCCTGTGACTATAATTTTTGTTTCTAATCATCATCAGGCATATAGCAATGAAAAGGTGGGAAGTCAGAATTTGATAATGAAGTCTTTCAACTGAGTTTATATTTCTCAGGATTGCTCTTTGTAAATACCTATTGTTTTTGCCACTGAGTGTAGCGTGTAACTCAGTGATTGACATTTCACTTCAAATTTCAAATGTCCACAATGGATGTCAAGAAGGCATTGCATATTAGGTCAGAGAGTTTATTTTAAAAAGCTAGTCCAAAATACATCTTGGTCAGGAATCCTGTCATCAATTTTGAATGGCACTTCCACTTGGAACACAGAGAACTTGCACTGATTCAGTTATTGAAGCTTCTTTTGACACATTCCTCAGCAGGAAGCTCTGACTTACACTGGGACATGTTTGAAAACTATTCATCTATGCTACAATATGTTATTTTAAAATCTCAGGAATGTTTTCCTGTTCCTGGAATTTAAATGATGTGGGATGAACTGATTATGCCTGTGTAGAATTTCTCATGGATATGTATTTATGTGTTTATATGGGATTTCTCATATATATATATATATATATATATATATATATATATCATAGCTTTCATATATACAAACAAATACATATATGAGCCTTGGTCTTTTTCAAACTTTATCACTAACTTCCTCAGAGATCAGTTAAGTATATTTTGGAGGTTGAAAACAGTTAAATAAATGACAAATACTTATATTTAAGCAACATTACACCTAAATATTTTTTTTGTTGTTTATTTGTGAGTTTCACATCATGCACCTGAATCTCATTCATCTCCCTGTCCTTTTGTATCCAAACTCTGCCCTGGCAACACTCCCCTAAAATAAAATAAAACAAAAATAATATAGGGGAAAACAACATCTTTTTGTGGAAGCTATATTGTGTCACAGTGTGTCCTACAGTGTAGCCTTTTGTCCACACCCATTGCAATGAGTATAACTGGTCTGGTTCAAGGCCTCTGGACTCTGCTACACTATCAGTACTGGATGCTGACTGTACTTCTCTCAGATATCCTGTTGTTTCCCGTGTCATGGAGTTCCAGCAGCTTTGGATTTGCAAGACCTGTCCTTTCCTATGCTCCAGTAGTTCAGGTAGATGTCGGGTCTGATCTGGTGGTAGCTGAGTTGGTTAGCCCACCAGATTTCCCAAACCCATACCACCAGAGCTCTCCAACACTGCTCCTACTAGCTCACCCACTGCAGCATTCAGGAAGGACTGAGGCCACTCTCCAGCTTCCACACCCTGAGGGCCAGTGCACCTGCCTCTTTGCTGTCAAAGCCAGCTCTTCTGTGCTGCCCAGATGAGGCACAAGGCATACTCTCCAGAGTACTGCAGTGAGGGGCAGGACCAAGTCTCCTGCTCTCATGATCTTGGGGTGGGGGGGCAGCTCTCCTGCCTGCCACAGATGGTGAGGGGTAAAGAAGCGTGATAAATATTTTTTATTTTAAAGTGTATTAATGTTTCTTTCCAATTGTTTCAATTGTCAAAATTCCCACTATTTTAAAGTATGCAATTGTTACATGCGGTTCTCCTCAGAATCTCTTTTTCTTGGTTATCTTATACAGTTGTTGAAAACACTGAATTTATTTGCTATTTTGGTTCAATTTATTTATTATAAGTATACATCTGAACTGTTCCATGTACTCCAATATCTTCAAGAAAAGAGAGCCAATTTCTTTCCTACTCATATTGACTAGTGTCTACATAACATATTTATTAAAATATCAGCCTTCAAGATGAACATATGGGTTTCTGAACTTTCTGCATGTTTTATTGATGTTGATATCCAGCTTTACTGTACTGTAGTCTTACAGAATATATGATGTTAAATCAACTTTCCTATTTTGTTAAAATTTGCCTGGTGTATTAATTTCTGATCAATTATTTTTAAAGATTTATTTATTTCTTGCATACACAGTGTTCTACCTGTGTGTATGGCTATATACCAGGAGAGGGCACCAGATCTGGTTATAGTCGGTTATGAGCCACTGTGTGGATCCTGGGAATTGAACACAGGACCTCTGGAAGAGCAGCCGGTGCTTGTAAGCCCTGAGCCATTTCTTGAGCTCTCTGATTACTTTTTGAGAACGTTTCTTTTGCTATTGATTGACTGTTGTGAAGAGACTCCCTACTTACTAACATACGGATGTGTTCAGGTTGGATTGGTGGGTTATCCAAAAATGCGCAATAGCTTAAGAGGTGAAGTGTATGTCTATGGTATGGTTAACATGGTAGTATGGGGACTAGATGAGATTATGATTATTTTGTGTACCTGAATAAATTAGCACAAGATAAAATTATGATAACAGTGAAAATAGATATTCTGTAGATGTCTGTTAGATCCACTGACTTATGGGGTCAATTCATCTTTTGGCTAGGTTTTCATCAGCATGAACAGTCTGTTTGTGACACTGAAGTATAGAAATCACAGACCCTCACTGTGGTTTAATATGAGGTTTTACATCTAGTGTTTTTCCTTTTCTGAAATTGAATAAATCTTAGTTAGATGAATACCTTCAGAATTATAACATACTCTTGGTTATGTGATTCTTTAATGAGTATGAATGCTCTTAATTTGTCTCTTTGAGCATCTTTGGTTTGAAGTGTATTTCATCAGTATTAGCATATCTGCACCTGCTTGTTTCTTCATTCCATTTACTTAGAATATGTTTCAAATCTTTTAACCCAAGGTAGTGTGCATTCTTGAACTAAAGGTGTGCAATTTGTAGACTACAAAAATCGATCCTTTTTTTTTCTTTTATTAAAGCTTTCTTTTAATTTCAGTTTATTTACTTTACATCCCAACAGTGTGCTCTCCTTCCTTTCCTTCTAAATCCCCCTTCCCCTCCTTTACTCTTTTACTCACAAGAAAAGGGGAGCATCTGTCACCTCATATCAACCCTCTCAGTACATCAAGTCACATCAGTATTTAGCATATCCTCATCCCCTGAGGCCAAGCAAGTCAGAGCTGCCAGAGGAAAGTGATCCAAAAGCAAGCAGTAGAGTCCATGTTAGAAACAGCCCCTCCTCCAAACCAGGCCACCCAGATGAAGAGCAAGCAGCCCATCAGTCACATATGTGCAGGGAACCTAAGACAAGAGCATCCATGCTCCTTAGTTGATGACTCAGTCTCTGTAAACTCCAATGGGTCTGGGGTTAGTTCTTTCCTGTCCTTTCTAGGTCTTTCCATTTTTTTCCCAACACTTCCACTTCCATACTTCCACAGGACCCCATGAGCTCCATCCCATACTTAGATGCAAGTCCCAGCATGTCTCTCAATCTGTTGCTGATGGAGCCTCCCAGAAGACACTTAAGTTAGGCTCCTGTCTGCAAGCAGAGCACAGCATCATTAATAGTGTCAAGGGGTGGCTCTCTACCTTGGATTGGGTCTGACATTGGGCCAATTATAGGTTGGACATTTGCTCCATCTTTGTTCCTACTTTAACCCTGCACTTCTTATAGGCAGGATCAAAGATTTTGTTGGTGCATTATTGTTCTCCTCATTCCACTAGTGCTTCCTAGCTAGGAGGTGGTCACTTCAGTCTTCATGCCCCACCCCTGTAACCCCAGTTAGAAGTCTCAGCTAGAGTCTCACCCATATCCTTCTAGGAGTCTACCCTATTGGAGGTTTCCAACTTGTAAAAAGAGATGTCCTTCCTCAGTTTCCCCTCTTGTTCACAGCCCTCTTACCTCCCACCTCATCTTCCCTACACATTGCCCTCACCATTCTATCTCCTACGCAGTTCCTTCTCTTCTTCCACTTTTGCTGTCTATTCTGATTCCATTTCTGAGTGACATTCTGGCATGCTGCCTTGTGGGCCTTCCTTGTTACTTATGTTCTTTGGGTTTTTGGATTGTAGTGTGCTTATCCTGCACTATAGGTCTAATATCCACTTGAGTACTGTACCATCTGTGTCTTTCTGGGTCTGGATTACCTCACTGAGGATGATCTTTTCTAGTTCCATCTATTTGCCTGCAAATTTCATGGTTTCTTTGTTTTCAATAGCTGAGTATTCCATTGTGTAAATGTGCCATGATTTTTTTATCCATTCTATGGTTGAGGGACATGTAGGTTCCCAGTTTCTGGCTATTATGAATAAAGCTGCTATGAACATACTTGAGCAAATGTTCTTGTGGTATAGTGGAGCATCTTTTGGGTATATGCCCAGCGGTAGTATAGCTAGGTCTTGAAGTAGAACTATTCCCAAATTTCTGAAAGAGTGAGAGATGGATTTTCAGAGAGGTTGTACAAGTTTGCGCTCCCACCAGCAATGGAGGAGGGTTCTCCTTTCTCCACATCTTCACAGACATGTGTTGTCACTTGAGTTTTTGATCTTAGTCATTCTGACTTGTGTATGATGGAATCTTAGAGACATTTTGATTTACATTTCTCTGATGGTTAAGGACATTGAGCATATACTGACCTCTATTAGTTGTAGATCTTTGGATTTTTTATCTACTTCCTGGTATTCTGATTTTTCCTTCTTGACATCATGTCCTCAAAAAATTCTCATTTTGGGGGGCTGGAGGAGAGATGGCTCAGAGGTTAAGAGCACTGACTGCTCTTCCTGGGTACTTGAGTTCAATTCCCAACAAGGACATGGTGGCTCACACCATCTATAATGAAATCTGGTGCCATGTTCTGGAGTGCAAGTGTACATATAGACAAAACATTGTATATATAATAAGTAAATAAATCTTTAAATAAAGCATTTTCATTTTTATCCTGTAACTTAGGCTCTTGGCTTGTCTTGGCACACTCTCTGTTTCTGCTCAAGTATCAAATTTCCTTCAGTCTATAAGCTCTTAAGTTTATACTATTAAGATTTCAAAACTAGTTTGGGTCTCATGTGTTTTGTTATAAAATATGTAGGATTCTAGTCCTACTGACACTGATATTGTAATATCAATCTGTATAATCTACATTTATGTTATTATCTAAATACGAAATATCTTCCACAGGATCATTTACCTATACACATAGTTTCAACTGGTCATGCTGTTGTACAGGCTTGTGAAATCTTCTGGGTTATTAGAAGTGGGATGTCAGGCCAGCCTTTGAGGATTTATGTAGCTTGGGTGCTGTCCTTCTGGTCACATGCTCTGCACTCAGATCAGGCAAGGTATAAGCAAATTTTTATTTGATTTTATTGAGAGTGGTAATAACTTTCATATCTTGACTTTAGATTACTACACTAAGCACAGATCATGTTAGCTACAAAGAGAATCTAGGTACAAGACAGCTATCATGTGCCTACTTACTTAACAAACGTAATAAAAGATAAAGGACAATTTCTACGTCTTCTGAGTCACACTATATGACTACCATGCTATTATTAGATAGTCTAGAAAATTTGTAAGGGTTTTTCATTTGTTATCCTATATTCTTATTTTAGAAGCAATATTTCATTAAATTAAGTTAACATACTACAAATACTGAATGATTGATTTTCTTTCCCAGATTTAAATGTTTTACTAATATGTACAATTCCTTACAGATATGTCCCAAAAATATTGTGCATTGTCATAGCCATACATAGGATTGAAAATCATGAATTAGAAATATGTATATACTTACTTTTAAGTGGATACTAGACATACAATATAGGATAAACCTACAAAACTCTGGACACATAAAGAAGCTAAGCAAGGAAGAGCACCCTGGGTAAGATGTTCAATCCTCACTCAGAAAGACAAGTGGGATGGACATTGGAAGGAGGAGAAAACAGGAAACAAGGAAGGAGCCTACCACAGAGGGCCTCTGAAAGACTGTACCTAGCAGTGCATCAAAGCAGATGCTGAGACTCTGCCCAAACTTTGGGCAGAGTGCAGGGAATCTTAGAAAAGAAGGGGTAGATAGTAAGACCTGGAGAGGACAGGAGATCCGCAAGGAGAGCAGCAGAACCAAAATATCTGGGCACAGGGGTCTTTTCTGAGACTGTTACGCCAACCAAGGACCATTCATGGAGATAACCTAGAATCAATGCTTAGATGTAGCCCATGGCTGCTCATTATCCAAGTGTGTATCCTAGTAAGGGGGACAGGGACTGTCTCTGACATGAACTCAGTGGCTAGCTCTTTGACCACCTCCTCCTGAGGGGAGAGAGCCTTGCCAGGCCACAGAGGAGGGCAATGCAGCCAGTCCTGATGAGACCTAATATCCTAGGGTTATATGGAAGGGGAGGAGGACCTCCCCTATCAGTGGACTTGGAGAGAGGCTTGAGAGTAGATGAGGAAGGGAGAGTGAGATTGGGAGAGAATGAGGGAGGTGGCTACACCTGGGATAAGAGTGAATAAACTGTAATTAATATAAAAATTAAAATTTAATTAAAAATTAAAATTAACAAAATATGTAATCTTAAAAATATCTAATAGCAAAGTTAATTAGAAATCATATTTCCTTATTGCAAAAAAATTACAATTTTCTCAAGCTGATCTGTATATTTAAGTACATGGAAATCACACACACAATTATAAGCAAAAACTTTATATAAAATTAACATATGTTTATACAAGTAGCTTTCCAGATACCATAACAGTAAATAAAGAGAAAAAATATTATTGGTGGTTATCTTTTATATTGTTGTTTCCTTGACTTTTGTAATGTTTATCAATGCAGGAAATGGTTATTTCATTTTATATCACCAGAATAGTAAATAAAATAATAACATATCACAGAATAAATTTTGAGAATGAAACTTGATTTAAATTAGGGGGTAGAGTAAATATAAGATTCGACATGAAAAGCAAAACAAATAGGATTTATGACTGACTTTTCTGTATATAAAAATAGCTTGGTGTATTAGAAGTGCATAGAATATTTTTCATATAAATGATACTGGTATAAATAAGTAATGGTTTTCTAGATAACTTATGCTTTGTATTGTAAATAGCCTATATTTATACTGATTGTGTATCAAGAGAAATGGAACTATACATGCATGCCGGGTAAATGTGAGCAATTTATTAGTTTGGGCATGAATTCAATTTATCTGTCGTATTGACTTACCAGAGTATGCTAGGTTTATGCAAAGACTTTATTATTTTTGAAGGGAAGCAGCATAGTTGTAGTCTTCAATATTTAAGTTTAGAATTAAAACATTCTGTTTTGCTTATATGCAAGCAGAATAGGAACATAAAGCTTTCCTATATCGAGTATTTATTTTAATTTAAAAGGGAAAGAAACAATTTCATAGTAAATAAATTAATCTGAATTTGTCTGTTAAATATTTTAATAAACTTATGGTATTAGACTCATTGTGTGCTTATCAGTAAGTAGGCTTTTTAGGCTGTGATTTTTTTTCTTTACTTTTATCTGTATTTTCTCATATATTCACTAATATTTTAAATATAATTTCTTTTTCGGAGAACAATGTAAAAGGCACCACACAAGTATTCAAATACTATACCCATTAAGCTAAATTAACATTTTGAAGAATTTTATTTTTTTTATATTTAAAGATCATATGAAACTGATAACAAGTCATTTAAAATATAAATATAATTTCTATCATTTAATTAATGTTTGGAAAATTATAAAGAGAATTTTGTTAAATAATCTCTTAAAGCCTATCAATAGAGTATGAGAGAATTGAATAATAAAGAAAAAATATATTCAATAAGATTAAAAACAAGCTTTAATTTTATTATAGGTACATTTTTCTTTAAAAAATATTTTTTCATATTAATTACAGTTAATTCATTTTGTATCCCAGCTGTAGCTACCTCCCTTATTCCTTCCCAATCCTACCTTCCCTCCCTAATCTCCTCCCATGACCATCTCCAAATCCACTGACACTGGAGGTCCTCTTACCCCTCCATCTGATTCTAGCCTTTCATGTCTCATCAGGACTGGATGAATTGTCTCCCTCTGTGGCCTGGTAAGCCTGCCCCTCCATCAGGGGGAGGTGATGAAAGAACCAACCACTGAGTTCATGTCAGAGACAGTCCCTGTTCCCTTTACTAGGACACCAACTTGGATAATGAGCTACGATGGGCTACATCTGTGCAGAGGTTCTAGGTTATCTCCATACATGATCCTTGTTTGGAGCATCAGTCTCAAAAAACAGCCTTGGGCCCAGCTTTTCTTGGTTCTATTGCTCTCTTGTCCCCTCCAGGTCTCACTATCTCCCTCTTCTTTCATAAGATTCCCTGAACTCTGCCCAATGTTTACCTATGACTCTCAGCATCTGCTTTGATACCATATGGGTAGAGTCTTTCAAAGGCCCTCTCTAGTGGGCTCTTGTCCTGTTCCCTGTTAATTTGAGAAAATAAACCTGCATCTGCATTTTAAATAATCTCTACAAATATTGTTTCTGGTTTTGCTGAGTAGCTCCTAACAAAACAAACTTACTGATGAATAAAGTTACAAATATGATGATAGAGGGCATATTTGAAAGAAAAAAATGGAGGAAATGTGCAGATAAAAACCTGAAGAAATTAACTGTTACCAAAAGATAGAGAATGTATGTTTCTCTTTTATTTTTTGAGTTTAGTCCAAAAGGAGAAAGAAGCAGACAATGGGAAATTAAAACTCTACCAACCAATCCAAAGTTTGAATACCCAGAGAAACGAGGAAAATAAGAGTGAAAACTCAGGATAGGGAAAGACAGAGAATGAAATCCCCAACAAGACTATGTAATTCCTCCACAGTTATCTGGAGCAATCTGTAGCTCTCACCTTCAGAGAATGTGTTATAGTTCCCTACTTAAATATCAAGTTGCTATTATAGCGATACACTTTTCTACATCATAACTGTAATTTTGCTACTTTTATGAAATATAATGTGTATATTGTTGTTTTCTGCAAAACTCTGTTTTAGGGGATCTTGGCATCACTGTTTTTCTACTAATATTCTGTTATTCATTAAAGCTTGTTTTCTGGCAGAAAATATGGCAGTTTTAGAAAAGAATCCATTAATTTGAAAGAAGAATGTGTATTCCCTCTCTGCTGGAAAGAATATTTTAGAGATGACTGATGTATCTAGTTATCTATTGTATAATTTAGCTCCAAGTTTTCTTTGCTGAATTTTCATTCGAAAGATATAGCCAGATATGAGAAGGCATATGATATTTCCCCATGGTTATTGATTACAGATCTATGAGGTCTTGCATGCTTCTTGGGGTTTATTTCATGATTTCAGAGGCCACAAAACTTATAATACTTATATCTTCATGAGCAATAATTTCTTTACAAATATAGAGCTGCCCCTTTATCTCTTCGGATTAATTTTGATTTTAAATCTATGTAAAGAAATGCAAAGTTTTAAATACAAAAATACTACACATCATTAAATGTTGCCATGTGAGTTTCTTAGAGAGAATACACAGATGGTACATCAAAATACCAACACAATTATTTGAAGAACCTCAAAGAACAATTCTCAGTTTCATATAAAAAAAAAACAACAACAACAACAAAAAAACAGAATTCCTAAGACAATCCGCTACAGTAACATATCTATTGGAGGTATCTCCATCCATGATCTCAAGATGTACTATAGAGCAACAATACTAAAAACTGCATGGTAATGGCATAGAAACAAAATGGTGGATCAATGGAATAGAATAGAAGACCCAGAAATAAAACCACACACTTATGGAGACCTGATTTTTGAGAAAGATGCCAAAACCATTCAACAGAAAAACAGATAGCATCTTCAACAAATGGTGCTGGTCCAATTGGATATATACATGTAGAAAAATGCAAATAGCTCCATACTTATCACTCTGCACAAAACCAAAATCCAAGTGGATCAAAGACCTCAACATAAAACCAGACACACTAAACCTGTTAGAAGAAAGAGTGGGAAGAGCCTTTAACTCATTGGCACAGGAGACAACTTCCTGAACACAACACCAACAGCACAGGCTCTAAGAGCAACAATCAGTAAATAGGACCTCATGAAACTGAAAAGCTTCTGCAAACCAAAGAACACTGTTATCAAAACAAAACAACTACCTTCAGACTGAGAAGGATCTTCACCAACACTATATCTGACAGAGAGCTACAGTATATATAAAGAAATCAAGAAGTTAAATAGCAACAAATCAGGTAATCCAATTAAAACTGGGGTACAGAGCTAAACAAAAAATTCTCAATACTTAAAACATTTAAAGAAATGCTCAACTTCCTTAGGCATCAGGGAAATGCAAATCAAAATGACTGAGATTTCACCTTACACCCATCAGAATGACTGAGATAAAAAACTTAAGAAACAAAACGTGCTGGAGAGGTTGTGGAGAAACAGGAACCCTCATCCACTGCTGGTGGGAATGTAAACTTGTACAACCACTCTGGAAATCAATCTGGCGCTTTCTAAGACAATTAGGAATAGTGTTTCCTCAAGATAAGCTAAACCACTCCTAGGTATATATTCAAAAGATGCTCAAGTAGACAATAAGGACATTTGCTCAGCCATGTTTGTAGCAGCTTTATTTGTAATAGCCAGATGCTGGAAACAACCCAGATGCCCCTCTACTGAGGAATGGATACAGAAATTGTGGTATATATACACAATGGAATATTACTCAGCAATAAAAAACAAGGAAACAATGAAATTTGCAGATAAATGATGAGAACTGGAAAAGATCATCCTGAGTGAGCTGTCCTAGAAGCAGAAAGACACACAGGGTATATACTCACTCATAAGTAGATATTATACATATAATATAGGATAAACATACTAAAATATGAACAGCTAAAGAAACTAATCAAGAATGTGGATGCCAGCTAAAATGCTTAATCCCCATTCAGAAAGGCAAAGAGGATGGACATCAGAAGAGGGAGAAAACAAGGAAAAGGATAGGAGCCTGCTACAGAGGGACTCTGAAAGGCTCTACTTTAAAGGGTTTCAAAGCAGATCCTGAGACTTAAGGCCAACATTTGGGCAGAGTGTAGGGAATCTTATGAAAGAGGTGGGAAATAGTAAGACCTGGAGAGGACCGAAGCTCCACAAGGAGAGCAAAAGAACCAAAATATCTGGGCACAGGGGGCTTTTCAGAGATGGATACCGCAACCAAGGACCATTCATGGAGATAACCTAGAACTGATGCACAGATGTAGTCCATGGTAGTTCAGTGTCCACATGAATTCCATAGAAATGGGAACAGGGACTCTCTCTGATATGAACTCATTGGCCTGCTCTTTGTTCACCTCCCTCTAAGGGGGGAGCAGCCTTACCAGGCCACAGAGGAACACAATGCAGCCACTCCTGAGAGACCTCATAAACTAGGATCAGAAGGAAGGAGAGGAAAACCTCCCCTATCAGTGGACTTGGGGGAGGGGCATGCATGAAGAAGGGGGAGGGAGGGTGGGTTTGAGAGTCGAGGACGGAGGGAACTACAGGGGGGATACAAAGTGAATAAAATTCAATTAATAAAAATTAAAATTATAGATGGCGGGGCAAGATGGCGGCACCGGGAGGACTCTCATTCTGAGCAGCAGCACAGCAGGATCGGCACAGTGACCAGCAATCAGAACTCGAAGCCATAAAACACAAGTGATTGTGTTTCCCAGGTGAGAGGATACCCCACGGTGGGGGATTCAATCAGCTTTAACTCACCCGGCTAAACTGAGGAAGAGATCCTGGTTCCGCCAGGCACTTGGTCGCCAGCCCAGAGCCACATGCCAGCGTGATCTGGTCACTGTCCCAGACTGAACTGTAGGCCCACAACATCACAGACTGGATTTTCCAGTAGAGAAATAACCCCACGGAGCAGGAAATGATTGAGACCTACCTTAGGTCACTCAGACATCCCCTGTAAAAGACTCAGGTTCCGCAGGCGCCCCAGGAGCCAGCACAGAGCCAGAGCTGGGGACCCAGGCGCCTGCACAGAGCCCTGCCTGCGTGCCTGATTCACCGCCTCAGATAGAACTGCGGGCCCCAGGGCACCAGGGCACCAGAGACTGCGTTTCATGGTCAGGTGCAAACCCACAGGGAGAGAAACGGCTGGTCTGATCTCAGAGCACTCAGCTGATACCACCACCCCGAAAAGTTCTCAGGAAAATTACCCAGTTTAGGCAGATGCCTAGGCTCCCAACGGCTATAAAGGCAGAGCCACAGGCTGGTGTCTGTGACTGTGCGTTCTACTTGCTGTCACCCCAGACAGAACGGTGGTCCCCAAAGCAAAGACTGTGTGTCCCTGGCAGGAGGAAACCCCCAGTGGGGGGATCATCAGGTCTAACACTCAGGACACCCAGCAACAAAAAGGCTTTCTGGATTATCGCAGACTCTAGGCTCTAGCTTTCTAATGCAGGCAGGAGCGCTGTGCTCAGCCACCGTTATTGAGTACCCCTAGGGCACTGGGGCACACAGCTGCATCCTCAGACCTACAAAAGCCAGAGAACCTTTACAGCAGCTCTCAGATACTGTGCCAAGGATCAACCAGTTATCCCTAGCTAGACTGACAAAACTGTGGGAATCCCTGGTCCTTCAAGAGAGATGCACCCACAGCGTCCAGACCAGAGCAGTGCCTGCAGCCCAAATGACATCTTAGAAAGGGACACACAGCTTCCAGTCCAGACTGAGGCACCCAGGCTCCAGACCAGAGTGGTGCCCCCAGGTGCCAACTCAAACTAGGTGCACATTCTCCAGGCCAAGAGCAAAGCACTCAGCCTCTGGCCCAAAGACTTGCTGGGTGCTCCTCTCACTTTCCCTAACAGAACTGTGTGCCCCAGGATAACAGACTGAGTTTCCCTGTTGAAAGAAAACCCCACAGCTAGGGAATCAGCAGGTTCTTCAAGAGGACTGTACCTGGAAAACTGTAACAACAGCAGCTCACTAAATTTATAACCCAGCAGTGGAGCAGCTGTCTTGAGAACTTCTATGGGTAAGAGGAGAGCCCCCCCCCCCGCCTAACAAAGACCACAGCTACTACTCAGGGCTATACACCTGAGATGAGCAGTTGCAATTCCTGAGAAACACTGGCCATACAGTGACCATAACCAAAAAGCAGAGGAGGACACTTTCAGGAAAAATCATCTTCCAGCCAAGGGGATTCTCCCTACCTCAGGACTCCAGGAAGCACAGAAACTAACAGCCAACACCTAAAACAGCCCAATAGGTAGAGGTCAACATAAAAGCTCAACCAACAAAAGACAGATCAATATGGCATCTCCAGAACCCAGCCATACAGTGTCAAGCAGCCCTGGACACCCCAGCATAATTGAAAATCAAGAAGATCACCTTACATCTATGCTGATTAAGAGGATAATACAGGAAACAAATAAAATATGTAAAGAATTAGAGGAAGATAAAACCAAACAGATCATGGCTATCCGTAAAGAAATGGAGGAAGTTAAAGACAAGGAGATTATGGCCATCCATGAAGAAATACAGGAAGATGCAGCCAAACAGTTTGAGGCCTTCAGAGAAGAAATGATTAAATCACTGAAAGAAATAAAAGAAACAAAATTGAAGGAACTAAAGGAAAAAGAGGAAAATACAAACAGACAGGTGAAGGAAGTAAACAAAACAAATCAAGACCTGAAGATAGAACTGGAAAAATTAAAGAAAACACAAATAGAGGAAATATGGAGAGGAAGAATTTAGGGAAGAAAACAGGAACTACAGAGGTAAGCATAACCAACAGTCTACAAGAGATGGAAGAAAGAATCTCAGGTGTAGAAGATACAATGGAAGAAATTGATGTATCTGTCAAAGAAAATGTTAAATCCAAAAAATTCCTGACACAGACTGTCCAAGAAATCCAAGACAATATGAAAAAAGAAAACCTAAGGATAAT
>REGO01000650.1:262144-285111 GCA_010120015.1 Rhombomys opimus | reverse complement strand
AAAAATCAGGTCTCCATAAGTGTGTGGGTTAATTTCTGGGTTTTCTCTTTAGTTCCATTGATCCACCATTCTGTTTCTATGCCATTACCTTGCATTTTTTATTACTGTTGCTCTATATTACAGCTTGAGATCTGAGATGGAGATACCTTCAGCAGATCTTTTATTATAGAGTATTATTTTAGCAATTCTGGGTTTCTTATTATTCCGTATGAAGTTGAGAATTTTTTCTTCAAGGTCTGTAAAGGATCGTATTGGTAATTTCATGGGAATTGCATTGAATCTTTAGATGGCTAATGGTAAGATGGCCCTTTTTAGTATGTTTATCCTGCCAAGCCATGAGCATGGGAGATCTTTCCATCTTCTGATATCTTTTTCTAATTCTTTCTTCAGAGACTTGAAATTGTTTTCATTCAAGTTTTTGACTTGGTTAGGTTCACACCAAGGTACATTATGTCCTTTGTGGCTATTGTGAAGGGTGTTGTTTCTCTAATTTCTTTCTCAGCCCTTGTGTCTTTTGTATACAGGAGGACTACTGATTTTTTTTTTTGAGTTGATTTTGCATCCAGGCACTTTACTGAAGGTGTTTATCGGCTGTAGGAGTTCCCTGGTAGAAGTTTGAGGTTACTCAGTTATACTGTTATATCATATGCAAATAGTGATACTTTGACTTATTTCTTTCCATATTTATATCCCCTTGATCTCCTTTAATTTTCTTATTCCTCTAGAAAGGACTTCAAGAATTATTTTGAAGAGATATGGTGAGAGTGGGCAGCCTTGCCTTGTCCCTGATTTCAGTGGGATTGCTTTAAGTTTCTCTCACTTTAGTTTGATGCTGGCTATATGTTTGCTGTATATTGTCTTTACTATGTTTAGGTATATGCCTTGTATCCCTGATCTCTCCAAGACGTTAAAAAGAAATGGATGTTGGATTTAGTCAAATGCTTTTTCAGCATCTAAGTAGATCATCATGTGGTCACCTTGGTAAGTAAACCTCACAAAGCCCCAACAAATAAAGGGAATTTCAAGCCAATCTCCCTTATGAACATTAATGCAAAAATACTCTACACAATATTTGCAAACCAAATACAAGAAAACATCAAAGATATCATCCACTATGACCAAGTAGGCTTCATCCCAGTTATTCAGGGGTGGTTCATTATATGGAAATCCATCAATGTGGTCCACCATATTAACAAACTGAATGAAAAAATACACTTGATAATAATCTGATTTACTTCGCGATATGTTTTTTTTTTATTTGTCTGTATGTTGGCCACTGATATTTGAGTATTAATTTTGTATCTTTCTATTTTGTTGAATATTTTTTGTGGTAAAATGTTGAAGATAATTCTGTTCTTTTTGGACATTGCAGTGAAAGTAATAGCTTGGGAACTGGGCAGAAGACAGATTTTTAAGATACTGTTCAGTTGCACATGTTAGAGGTAATATGTCCCTACAGTGCTGCACAAGCAAATATGTTAAAGACAATATAGGTGTAACTCCAAAATATACTAAAATGTAAGATTCAGGAAATATCAATTCACACTGAAGAGTTCATTCAGCAATTAAGAGTATTTGTTACTCTTGTAGAAGACCCAATATCAGTTCTATCACTGATATGGTGGCTAATAACTATCTGTAACTCCAGATCTAATGGAACTAACATGTTCTGGTATCTACAGGCACCAACTATACATTTGGCACACATATATACACGCAGAGAAAACATTCACTCACATCAAATAATTACATGTAATTTTAATTATATTTTTAAAAGAGACAGTTTGTGATTCAGTTATAAAGAAGAACAATATATGGTTCTGTTTTGGGTTATTATATATCAAGACAAGAAAGAAGAAATAAATATGTTTTCTAAATAATTAAAATAATTTAATGTGGACTATGTGTAGTAAGATCTCTATAAGAATATATAGACAAAATATATACCAAAATTTTAGAAGAAAATTCAGAGATATTGAATGGAGATGACTTTTCACCCAACACGCATGCTTCAGTGCGTGAGTACCTACTACAGACAGAGTATCTACACAGGTAAAGAAAAATACTGGCAACACTACCTACACTACAAGTGATGAACAGTGTTGACTATTCACCATGACAAGAACATTCACAAATCTTTGCTTTTTTTTTTTTTTTTTGTATTCTAAGATATGCTTCAAGGAATATTGGCTTCTAAGGTTACAGTTGAACAATGACGGTAAGTGGATCATCTATTAATTTGTTTACATTCTTATCTTGAGGTTTTAAAAATCATGTCACATGTCAGAGCATGGTAAGCATTTTGTTTGTTTGTTTTTGTTTCTTGAATTTTTTAGTTGTTTGTTTTTTTCAGACAGACTATCAGTATATGGGTAAGAATGGCCTCAAACTCACAAAGCTCTGCCTGGCTTTGTGTCCACAGTGCTGAGAATAAAGGTATGCCACACCATGGCTATATTCTGTGTTTTTAAACTTAGGATCAGTGTTCAAATGTTGAGGATAATTTACAGTAAAGATGTTTTGCTGGGCACCTGTCAAAGCAGCATTGCTCCAGAGCACAGCATATAGCTGGGACTTGAAGATAAGAGACAGGAAGGATTTTGTGTCGATCTTAGGTATAACATGTGGAGGTTGTTGCTACTACAAATCTTCAAGATAACTGGTTGTGTTTGCTGCTATCATGTCTACAATCAGAAACCTATATATCTTTTGAGAGAACAAAATAAATACTGGAGTTGCCCAGGGTGCTAAAACAAAATATAGCAGTTTGTATTTCCATGAACTATCCTAAAAGAATGAATTCAATAATATAGTTTTGTGCATCTCAAATGTCTTCTCACCAGAAGATACAAAACAAGATGGAAAGCACATCATATTTCAAATAATTCAGAAAAAGAGTCATGTATAAAAGACACACTTCATCAGATCAGTGAAGTTCAGCACTGTTAAAAGGAAAAAGGAGCCAGAATGAAAGCATCTACATGAATCATTGTATCGTTTATTTTACCTCAAATACATCCAGGGGATCCTAGGACTTCTATTAAGAATGTCATCTATAAAAGTAATAAATTAGTAGTTGTGAAATATCTACATATGCAATGCACAATATACTGAAATACAATTCTAATTGTGTAATTGAAAAATTCTCAACACCTTATTACTCTGCTTAGGAGTCATAAAATGCAAAATGAGACAAAACTAAAAGAACTTCTGTGTTAATTTGAAAGATGTATGGCTTCTGAAAATAAAAGAACAATTTTTTTTTCTCAAAATACTAATGCTATCCTTTAACCTTGACAAATTGTTCCTCTCACGGGTGCTTGTGATTTATAGGAAAATTGGAAGAAAAAGAAGAGAGTAGAAAGTGAGTAACAGGAATTGCAATTTTGGATTGCTGTTTGCCTGGTCTAAAGATTTTGGAGCCCAACATAATAGAACAAAAAGTATCCTATCACTACAAGACACAGCTGTTACATGTTCAAGTATATACTACACGTGTGTAGGTAGCCCAGAAGGAAGTACAGTTCATATTCAGTATGTCTTCTACCTTCACTTAGTTTTCTATAGAAATGTCCTCTCAGTCACATATAGAGGTGTGATTCTTCCATATCCCAGATTACAGTCACCATTTTGGCATACTATTTAGTCAGTTTATATACCTGTTTATGCTCTAAGGCTTGGGTCATTTAAATAACAGCATATTTTTATCCGTAAAATAATAGCTTTTCATTAAATAAACAATCATGCAACTGCAAAAATATTGACTTAGAAATACACTTTGGTTCATTAGAGATTAGGTCAGAAGGGATTTGAAGTCATTTCACTCAGGTGTGCTTCCAGTGCAATGAGGTGGCAGAGTTTCTTCTGGATCTACTGATGAGCTGGTGTATACAGCACGTCCTAAATCACAGAGCAAAAAGAAAATTCTTCTGAGAACTGCTTTTTCCACCTTAGGCAATGACATTACTAATTCAGGTTTAGCTAATAACGTTTTTACTAAACTGTTTTTGGCAGACTATGTATTTCTACAAGCACCTGGAACATAGCAATGCATTTTTATGATGATAACTAAACATGAAAGAGCTTTCCAACAGCTCAGAACTCAGTCATCTGTTGCAGACTGAGGGCTGAGTTAGAGGCCTTGCTACCACTGAGCTAAACCTCCACTTTTCTAAAGTGGTTTTTAAATGATAAAATATTTGCACAAAAAAGTTGAAAATTTTAAATCATTTTTATACTTAAGGTGATCAACAGTTCTTGTTTGCTAAAGTAAAAAAACAATCAGTGCAAATTTATGTATACTTCAGGTTATTTGACCATTAATAATTCTGAGATAGGTTGAGTAGCTGCCAATACTACTACAGCATATTTTCATCAAAATTATATTATAGAACATATCTGGATATATATATATATATATATATATATATATATATATATATATATGAATCAATGTATGTACCCATGTTCCTATATGTTCATTTGCAGGTGTATTCTCCTGACCATTTTCTGTCTATCATCTGCCTATCTGTCTATCTATCTATGTATCTATCTATGTATCTATCTATGTATCTATCTATCTATCTATCTATCTATCTATCTATCTATCTATCTATCTATCTATGTATCTATCTATCTATCATCTATCTGTCATCTATTTATCTATCTAAATATATAGACATCTATTATCTATGTGAATGTGTATTATCATATGTGAATGTGTACCTTCCTGACCTTATTCCACATAGTAAAAAATAACAATACAAAAAATTAAAATAGAAGGGAAAATTTTCTCTTTTGGTCAAACTCTGTCTTGAAAATTGAATATCAAATGTAATTTCATTTTTACACTTTCTTTTCTCATTGTTAAATATCTTGTTAATATGTTAAGTGTTGGTTAAATGGAAAGGTAACTGAAACTTTTGATAAAAGAACAGTAATGTATGCATGTAATTCTGCAATGTTAGTGAGACAAAAATGTGAAAAGTAGGAGGCTTTTAATTTCCTTCAGTTAGTTCATCCTTAGACAGTCAGTTACTGAGATTTTATGTGTACAGATTCTTTCATTACTAGGAGAAACAGTTTCATAGCAACCCCCTCAATCCTCTGGTTCTTAACAATCTTTCTGCCTCCTGTTCTATACAATGTCTTCTGAGACAAAGGTTGTTGAGGTTTTGGTACATGAATAGAACAAGGACAACAATAGACATGCTACACTGGATGGGGAAATCATCAAGAGGCCTTAACAGTTAAGGATGGATATAGGGAAGACTTGGAGAAAGAAAAGAGAAGGAAGAATAATGTCATACTGTTATAATTTCAAAAAATAAATTAATTAAAAATATTGTTACAAAAACTCTTGGTAGTGTAAATTTTTTTTGTTTCTTTTATTACTTACTGAGGCTTAATTATCCTTCACGCTAACAAGGTCATTATATATGAGGTACTCTTTGGAAGAGAGTTAGAGAGCTCAGAATAGTTAACTTTCTTTTCAAAGCAAAATATCAGTAGTAACAAATTTCTAAGTCAGTTAACTATAATCCCCACATTTGCTTCTTTCATCAAGGTAACCCATAAATACTTTGTAGTCACTGTTGTGATCTTTGATCAGTGTTCATAGAAATTAAGTTACAATCATTCCTAGAATTAGTTCTTGGTAGTTACTTTAGATTATCATTCAAACCCAGTATCTCTTTATTGGTTCCAAATGTACTGTGTTTCAACAGATTTCTAATTGATGCTGCTGAGTATGTCTTTGACCATATAGCCAAATTGAAATGTATAATGAATATTTTTTTTAATTTTTTTAAATTTAATTTTCAATTTATTATAATTTATTCAGTTTATATCCCAGCTCTTGCCTCCTCTTTGGTCCTCTTCCAATCCCACCATCCCTTCCATGCCCCTCTCCCAGTCCACTGATAGGGGAGGTCCTCCTCCCCTTCCATCTGACCATAGTATATCAGGCCTCATCAAGAACTGACTACATTGTCTTCTTCTGTGGTTTTAATAGGCATAGCATACAATAAGAAATAAAGTTTTTACCTGACCTTCTTAATATTATAACCAAGTACAGTTGATGTTTATAAACCAAAAGTTATGTGTTATTAACTAACAAGTATCACAGAAAGCACAATTGTAATTGTAAAATTGTGAATAAATTTGTAATTGCAATTTTAAAACTTACAAATTCTCTACCTTATCAACAGAAGTACCTCTGAAGCAAGATTGATAGCATTCTGTTACTCAAATTATTGCTCAGGTAAACAAAATGTGGTTATTTTAGGCTGTCTTTTAATAATTTCCACAAGTTTCTTCCCTGAATATCTTAATATTAAAACTTCATGATATTTTCCTACTTTTAACTTACTGCTAGACAGAGAAAACATGATCAAATCAAGTTCTAAAATAAATCACTTAACTTGAGGCACAGGTTTAAATGGGTTTAAATCTATTACCTTACTTGAGTTAAGCATTGCAACAAAAACGGAAGCATGGAGCTGGAGTAGTGGCTTGAGAGATCACATTTGACAAAGAAAACTAGAGAGACAGAGCTAAACCCAAGTTTAATATGTCAAGTATCATGTGAGCATCTCTGCCTGCTTTTCTTTCAAGCTTAAGCATGTTCACACAAGGATACCAGTCTAACGGATTGTTTCATTACACCTTGCTAGCACAACTCCTTGTGTGTGTGTCATTTGTTAAATCATGTCTACTCAAGCATCAGCAGTTCAGCAGTTTTGTTTTTCACACCCTACTGATAACAATACTTTAGGTTTGTTTAGTCATTTTTTTTTCTTCTAGCAATCTTTTCTAATGCCAGCTGAGCTGTTTGAGGTATGTTTTCTCATTTTTTAATTTGGAGGTCATTTATTTATCATCTTTCCTATTATAGTCAGAGTTTAGATAAACAGAACCATAAGGAGTCAGGCACATACAAAGACATGTGTGCATGCCCACACACACACACTCACAAACACGCACTCACACACACAATCATTATGAGAAGGTGGGTAGTCAATAGTGGCCACCTGAATGCTGGAGAGCAGTGAAGCCAAAAACTGTTAACCAGGAAGCAAGAAGCCTCAGAATAAAGGTGACAAAGAGGCAGTTCAAACCCGGCTCTGCATTTTAATGCTTCTGAGAGAGGCTGTGGTAGGAGTCTCATGTCAGAGACTGAAAAGCTAAGATTTGATATTTATGGTGCGTTGCATCAGCAAAAATGCAAACAGGAAAAAAAAATGGAGTTCTGAATGAAATTTCTGCCTGGATTTATTTTAATCCATTTAATTCCAACTGTCCGGGGGGTGATCTTCCCACAGGTAGCATTGTCCCATTTAGAATGTGTCTTCCTCTTTCAGTCAGTTCGCTATGTAAATGCCTTAAAACCTACTTAGGATAAGATCTGAACTGTGAGATGTATGACTTGAAAAAAGTAAATATATTGAGTGAATTAATAGTTCCTATTTATGACTTATAGCTGAACATATTTTTTGTTCTTTCAAATATTGTATTTCAAATGGATAAAATGATACAAGACTCTTGTTATAGAATGATCACTTTTCTCATTTAAATGTTGACTCTGTTTTTATCCATTAGTAGCTGGAGATAGAGCCTATTAGAAAAATATTCAGTAGGCCTTAAGAGCAAAGCCTGCTCTGATAGACTTAGCACCCACCTGTGAAGAGACACCAGAGAGCTCACGAATATCTTTGAATTACATGTATGAGGAAATAGGGAGAGAGTGAATGTACAAGTCTTGAACAACACTCTAATCGTACACCATATTAAATAAAATCTCGATAATAGACTTCTATTTTCCAGTTTAGAAAAAAAAATATTTCCTGTTTAAGTCACTCAGTTTGTTTATTTTCTTTTGACAACCCTCATCATTTAGTAAAGCCAAATATCAGGATACTTTTAGAGTAGAAAATATCACACATAACAATTTTGTGTTGATTGTATGATTATCTACCACAGTGTATTCCCAAACAATCCTTTTTATTGCCTATCTCCCACAGCAAGCATTAAAATTTTCAGTCCAATTTGCCAGTCTGTTGGTTAGCTACAGTAAAGTAGCTGGTCTTTTTGTAGTTCATGAACTACAAAGAAAATCTTGCTGGGAATGGAAAAGAAGATGCTAACTTAGAAAACCCCAAGCACATGCTTGTTTCTAATGTCACAGTGCTAGGTAGAAATGGGATGTGTGAGGAGACATCACCAAGGAGAATATACTTGATCAGAATGATCCAAAGCCTGGAGTCCTTTCAGTCATTTCCAAAGCACTGAAAGCACATTTGGACAATATGCCTGCTAATGCTCAGAGCCATAAACTTCCTTATGGCTTAATCAATTATCACTCAGGTTGTGTATCACTAGCCACTAAAAGCATCCTAAGAGAATCAAGCAGTAAATGAATTACTGCAGGGATATATCATGCATCAACTAATAGTGTCTGCTTCTGCATGTGGTAGCTTAGGAATAGATTAGAATTTGTTTTATTGTCTGGGGTTGCTGATGACTTAGACATCAGCTATTTTCAAATTCTTAGCCTTTTAAACTTCCCATTCCTGTTTTCTTCAGGGACATCACCTTCTTATGAGTCTTTTAAATTAGTTTGTCAGGAAACTTGTATCATATAAGTGAATACTAATCTCCTTGTCAATAGGTACACAGAAAAATAAATGTAAATAAATACTCTGTGCCTCTGTGTGTTCTGTCACTATTGTGCTGATTCTCAGAACAGAGTTTAGTTCTTCAGTCCCTATTAGTTGTTTCATTCTTCACCTGGGGAAAAAGTAAAATGAGAACAACTGTTAGTCTAAATTACAGGAAAAAGTGCTGAAATGAAGAGTGTACATTTTGTTTTGAGATCTCATGTAGGCATCTTCAGTTCAATAAAAGAGAAAATACTTTAGAAGAAATAATAAAAGAATTACACAGAATTCCCCAATAGTTGAGGATTGTGGGTCTTACCAGACCCTCTTCCGTACTCCCAGTTTTGGGAGTACATAAGAAAACTACGAAGTAATTTTTTTATTGTCTTCTTATACATCATATAGATTCAGAATATTTAGATAGGAAGGTAGCAAGACCTATCAGTTACACATTACAACTGTTTATTTTCATATATATTTAACTATATATTCTGCAAAATCTATCAACAGGCCCATAATATTTTAGGATTTAGGTGTATTTAATAGAGTTAGCCCTTATGTTAAATACAATAGTTATTCAGTTCTCATAACTGTTGGATGTGATATCACATGTGTCTTCTACAGATTAAGAAACTAAAATTTTAAACGGTATAATTTTAAGGACTGTCATTAAACAGTGGAACTCAGGTTTTGATGGCATTCATTCAAAGTTAGCCATGCATTTTTTTGTTGTTAAATGAGATTTTTATTTATTCCTTGAAAATCTAATTCAATATTTTCTATAAAACTGATTCCCTTCCATGAATCTTCTCAAATTTCTTCCACATCCCTTGCCAACAACTTTTTGTTTTTGCTCACTCTTAAGAAATGTAACAACCACAAAACGTAGAGTCTGTTTTGCGTTGGCTGACTACCCCTGAACACAGGGCCTCCTCTGGAATGTGTTTGATGTACATAGTGAAACTACAGTAAAGAATATTCATTTTTCCCCTCCTAGATGCATCAGTTGTCAGTAGCTCCTTGGTTAGGAATAGCAATATTCTTTGACTGTAGACCAATATGGGTTCTCCATTAATTACCATCTACTGAAAGAAGTTTCTTTGATGAGCATTTGTAATGTACTGATCCATAAATATAACAATATTTCATTATGAGTTTTCCCATAGTTATGTTCATTTTATAGAATTATAGTAGCAGGTTTCCTCTAGTGCCTATGACCTACCTAGTCTCAGGTTCTTGACCTCATTCACAGTGTCACATGTGGCTTTGGTCTCTTGGAGTGGGCCTTAAATCCACAAATATGTTTGTTTACTCTCTTAACACTTATACCACAACTGTACCCATGGGCATACCTTTCCAGGCAGGTCATTATTGTGGCATGAAGGGTTTGTGGCTGGGTGAAACTCATGATTAATTTTTGCTTCCGGTATCATGGATAGCACCTTCCAAAACTATGAATGTTAGCCCTTATATGCAAAGTTTCCAACGCAACTCTAGCTAGTTTTTAAGCCCATTCTTTATCAGTTTTTGCCCACAACACATAGACAAAGACAGTTGGCTCTCACAGATATTCATACTCCTTTTTTTTCTCATGATGAGAGTGATAAGAAACATCAGATTTGAGATTTATGATTATCTATTTACATGTCTCTTAAAACCATCAAAAATTTAAACAAGTTTTATAGAAAGTGGAGAAGGCCTATGTTTGGTGAGAACTCCTGTAAAGCTCAACACTCAAGAGACTGAACCAAATCATGTGGGGAAGGAATTTGAGACTCTCAAACAACTTTATTTAAGAAACTAAACACAAAGTTGAGGTGGAGAAACTGGATGCCAATTTTTAAGACTCAAGTTTTCATTTTTCATTGGAATACATTATTTTTACAGTAAATTTTTTATACTTCTTTTCATTTATAGTAATTTTAGATTAAAGCTATTCAAAATAAAATGCTTGTTCACTTTAAATTTGAATTTATTAATTAAATCATTCACTTATGTGTACTGTAGTTAAATTACAAATAAATCATTGAATATAACATATGAATATGCTTGTAGACATTATAAATCTTAAAAAATGAGATGTCAGTCATGCAGGTATATTGGATGACCTTATGGCAGAACATTCAGGTTTTATAAATGATGGCTATTGTATATAGATTAATAGCCTTAAAACAAATTATGATATCCACAATATTTAATTGAAATTTGCATCTGAGCCTATGTTAAAATGCCCTAATGAAGCGTAGACTTCATAGCCTACACTTAACACATATTAGATCCTCTCAAGTGATCCAGTATGCTATCCTCCACCACAAACACGTAGCCGAAGTGTGAAGAATGTCATAAGTGAAGGGCATCTAGACATTCAGGTTTTAACAAGTGCTAATCAATGAGGAAAAACCACTAAAAGGGCACCATCTTAACACTCAGAGGCAAAGCAAATATCAGCCAGCTCTTTCGACTTTAAGTCAAAAGCAGTTTGCTGACACATGTCCTTCAGGATAACATTTAATTAATTTTATCTTAAGTTACAAAGTTTAAATTGTACAGAATAGATATACGGAAAACAAATAACTAACATAATTGGTAACAAAAATTCACCACAGATTACAATTCACCCTTGGTACAATGTGGAATGCTAATAATGGACTATAGCATTGGAATGCAGGAAATGACATTGAGATATCCATTAACATTCCTGAAATAGAAAATAACTGCTCCAAGGTGATTAATGGTAAATTAACTAATTAATTATTTCCCTGTGGTCAACTGAAACATGTCCACTAAGAATAAAGCTTTAGGGGACTTAACTGCTGTTACAGCAAAGCTTAAAAAGGTCAAATCATTCTGCAAGTAAGGGACAGGGGTTTGTTTCTGAAAATATTATAAATTTCAAGCAAAAGAATGGCAGCCTTACATCTTAAAATTCTTGCTTCAGGGTTCCAGTGAATCTCAGGGTCTCTCTGAGTCTGTGCTGAATGAAGCACTTCTGTTTCAAGGCCCTAGGGCTCAGTTCTCCAAAATATAAACAGAGATTGTGTGAGCCGATGAATTAAAAGTCAGGGAAATTTATAAAGTTTTCAATCTTTTATGTATTGCTTAAGGACACAGCACTAGATCCCAAGCCTCAGCTATGGGTGACAACTTAGCTATGGGTGAAGTACATACAGGAGAGAGCAAATTCATTTATAGAACTCTGATCTTAAGATGAACATTTAAGGAAAGAATTCACATTTTTATCTTTATGGAACATAATACTGTACTGTCATCCTGATAATTAGAATCACAAATAGAGAGAGAGAGAGACTGAGGTACAGAACCAGAATAGTAAAGCTGAGAGTTAGTCCAAGAAGGAATCGCATGATTTGTGAAGTCAAAGACTGAACAAAAATTTCAGATTACATTTTTGACAAAGTTTTCCAAGGAAGAGCTGAGGGTCATTATTCTAGATTGCACTGGATTTATCAAAATGGTTACCTTCAACCACTTCTTTACTCAGTGAACTACTGTTCTGGATAAAGAGAGCAAATCTAAATTCAATTTGTGACCTGGTTTTGGAAGACAAAATCTCCCAATCCAGAAGCACTGCCACAGAACTTATTGTACTAGAAAACTGGAGATCTTTTTGTGCACCTGTTTCTCATTACAGTTACATATAAATATAATTGATGCAAACTAAAACGATGCCCAACTGTAAATTTCTACATAAACTGACCTCCATATATAGCATTATTTTCTTACTAAATAAATACAGTACAGAACCAAACATTTTTCACAGAACCAAACAGTTTTTTAGGTTCCATCTTTTTTTTTTCTAACTTGTTTTATGTAGGCAAGAAATCATCACAAGCAAAACTGAAGACCAACACAAACTTTCACGTCATGGATATTGTGATGAGACCATGAAGTAAGGCTGTGTGTTATAAGGTGAATCTTTTATCCCCCCAAATGCATACAGACTTGAAAGGTGGGAAAAAATTGAAAACAATGAGGTTGGAGATTAGACCTGTATGCATTTCTTTCATGAAATGGTATTCCGTCATGGTAAACGGATGTTATAAATAAAATGCATTGTCATTCTCCTTTGAAAGTTTGCTCTAATTATTTAGGTACAGAACTATTAATGTGTAATAATATGATGTCATCAATTTCAAGTACTCTATTGGAGGGAAAGGGTCAATTGAAGAAGTCTTTTTTTCAAAAGGAGCCATCATTAAAAGTTCTGTGGAATGACTGAAATGCAGGGTCTACTGAATTGGTAACTGAGTACTGTGAGAGTAGAGCAATTCTCTTTTCTGCATTAGCATCAGAAATTCCAGAAGTCAGAAAATAGAACAATCACCAAATAGTCCATTAATGAGTTCTTTCTAAAACGTGGTGATTTAAAAGTGTTACTATGACATAAAATGACCAGTTAGAAAACATTATGTTTTTATAGGTTGAGATGATATTATCATTAATATTTTATTGTATTTAAAATTTCTTCAATTATACTGTGCCATAAAGTATGATATATAATTTGATATTGTATTATATGTGATGTCTTCACTTCATATAATTCCATAGATTTGTAAATTTTTTTATTTCTGGTCATATGAACACACATATGCCATTTATCCATGTTTCAGACTCTGTAAAGTTTCAAATTAGGATAAAATAGAAGCATCCATTGAATTTTGATATTTTGTTGAAATCACAAATATACAATATATTTTCAGCAAGTAAGGATGAAATACCAAAGATTGTGTTAAATTCTCTCAAAATGTATTATCACCAAATTTCTTAAAGAAGTACATAAATAAAGAAATAAAAATGTTAAAAAGCAAAAAATCAAGCAATCCGATTAAGAAATGGGGTACAGAGCTAAACAGAGAATTCTCAGTAGAGGAATACAGGATGGCAGAATAACACTTAAAGAAATGCTCAACGTCCTTAGCCATCAGAGAGATACAAATCAAAACGACCCTGAGATTTCACTTGACACCCATCAGAATGGGTAAGATCAAAACTCAAGTGACAACACATGCTGGGGAGGTTGTGGAGAAAGGGGAACCCTCCTCCATTGCGGTGGGAATGCAAACTTGTACAAACACTTTGGAAATCAATCTGGTGCTTTCTCAGACAATTAGGAATAGTGCTTCCTCAAGATCCAGTTATACCACTCCTGCGAATATGTCCAACACATGCTCAAGTACACATCAAGGACATTTGCCCAACCATGCTCATAGCAGCTTTATTTGTAATAGCCAGAACTGGGAAACAACCCAGATGTCCCTCAGTTGAGGAATGGATACAGAAATTGTGGTACTTTTGCACAGCGGAATACTGCTCAGCAATAAATAGCAAGGGAATCATGAAATTTGCAGGCAAATTGTGGGACCTACAAATAATCATCCTGAGTGAGATATCCCAAAAGCACAAAAACACACATGGTATATACTCACTTATATAGACCTATAAGATAGGGTAAACATACTGAAATCTATAAACCTAAAAAAGATAAACAAAAAAGAAGACCCGGGGTAAGATTGTCAATCCTCACTTAGAAAGACAAGTGGGATGGACATTGGATGTAGGAGAAAACAAGTAACAGGACAGGAGCCTAGCACAGAGGGCCTCTGAAAGACTCTACTTACCAGTGTGCCAAAGCAGATACTAAGACTCATAACCAAACCTTCAGCAGAGTGCAGGGAATCATATGAATGAAGGGAATCATATGAAAGAAAGAAAGAATATCGCCTGGAGAGGACAGGAGCACCACAAGGACCAAATATATCTGGGCACAGGGTTCTTTTATGAGACTGTTTCTCCAAACAAGGACCATGTATGGATATAATCTAGAACCCCTACTATGATGTAGCCCACGGTAGCTCAGTATCCAAGTGGGTAACCTAGTAAGGGGAACAGGGACTATTCCTGACATGAACTCAATGGATGGCTCTTTGAACTTCCCTCTACCCTGAGGGAGGAGCAGCCTTGCTTGGCCACAGAGGAAGACTTTGCAGTCAGTCCTGAAGATTCCTGATTGCCAGGGTCTGATGGAAGGGGAGGAGGTCCTCCCCTATCAGTGGAGATGGAATGGGACAGGGAGGAGATGAGGAGGGAGGGTGGGATTGGGAGGGAATTAAGGAGTGGGATACAGCTGGGATACAAAGTTAATCAACTGTAACTAATATTTAAAAAAAAAGTAAAAAAAGAAAACAAATGAAATACATAAATATATAAACATATTTTATTTCAGGTCAAGTAATGTTTCTTTTTTCTGAGAAGAGGTTCTAGGTGGCATCCATACATGGTCCCTGTTTGGAGAAACAGTCCCATAAAAGACCCCTGTACCCATATATATTTGGTCCTCATGGAACTCCTGTCCTCTCCAGGTCATATTAACTCCCCTCACCCCCCTTTTTTTTATTCCCTGTACTCTGCTGAAGGTTTTGTTATGAGTCTTAATATCTGCTTTGATACACTACTAGGTAGAGTTTCAAAAAATTGTTTTATAAATAATATTTTAGAATTGTTAGATTAATTATCTCTTACATTTTAAGTTTTATTCATGTTCAAAACACTAGATAATTTGTTGAATTATATCAAATACAAGTATCTCTTTTTCAAGATTTTTTTTTCAAGTGTAAACTCTCCTGATACTTACAAAATAAAATGTCAAGACAGGAAAAGTTGAGTCAGTAAAGATGTGAGTGATTACTCAAAAAAAAAAAAAGTGACATCAGATTAGAATAGTAAACACAATGTCAACTTCCTGGTTTATGGGACACACATTAGCTTTTAGAAACACTTCCTTTCAGTATTCTTGTTATAGTAACACCTGCTGAGACCTTAGCCATCTTTCCCTGGCTCTACACCACCATGTACCACAAACTAGAATCTTCAGTTTGAATAGCCTGGAATGGCAGACTGTAGGACTGATTGATTTGCAATGTTTCTTTTCCCTGTAGCTTGCCTCTGTTTTGACAGCTAAGATTCCAGATGGAAATATAAGGTTACTGTACAACATGACAGTAAAAGTATATCCAAGAGGTGGAATTTCCATTGACAAGACAATCATGTTTGGATAGAAAATTAGAAATGTAATACAAGAGAGAGGAAGGTGGAGTTTGTGAGGGGACGAGGGAGAAGGCTACAGCTGGGATACAGAATGAGTGAATTGTAATTAATAAAAAATGATTCAATTTAAAAAAGAAATGTAACACAAAATTGAAAAAGAAAATTTGTCCCAAAACATTGGGACAAGTTGTATTTAATCTATCTCTACTCTATAAGAACATTACTATGTAATAATGAAATTATGTTGTTTTGGTGCATATTATCAAAATTTCCAGTTCAATGTGTGTCATAATGATGTGATAGTATTTGTAAAAATAGTTCACCTTCAATATACTCGAAGTTTCTGTAAAGTGCATCCATTGACGTAGGAATATATATGTAAGTTATATTGTGTTTCTATTCACATTTGAGGATAACACCTTCAGTAATTTGCATGTGTCATCCAGTTAACATCACAAAGAAGTAGAAAAATTTAAGCACAGTAGCAGAAGTAAAAGATTTTGATTGACTGGAACATTATAACTTTTATTACATACTGTGGACCCTGGATGTTATAATAATTAGCCTGTCAAGTCAATCGCTACTCTTCATTAAGAATGAATAGAAGGGAGCAATTAATCTCACAACTTTAGCTTCATTAGGAAATTCTGTTTTTGTAGTTAGTAGCAGCTTGGTGTCTCGATCTAAAGAATGTATCATTTCCTAATTAAAGGTTTTCCATTCCTTATTTTGATTTTCGTGCTCAAGCAGAAAAATGTAAGTTTATGTAAGAAGCATATAAAAATTCTGAGTTATCTCTAATTTCTCTCTTGGAAGTTCATTACATATACAAGAGTTCTTTTCTTGCTCTGTTTCTTCTACAAGGCTGTAGACTCAGAATGTCAAATGCTTTGAAAATAAATCATGTTTCTTAAAAATGCTGAAAGTCACGAAATAGTCTAGACTCAAAGACTTTTCCACCTGCCTCCAAAATAAGCTGAAAATATCTGAAGCTTGAGTTGATATTTTTGCCACGTTGGGAGGTCAGATGAATGTTAAGAATGACTTACATGATGGTGATCCCTTTTCACTTCATTATAGATCATTGACTTTATTATTAACTGTTCTGTGTTTATTGCAGTTAAATGCAGAAAGTCAAACCAATACTTCTGCTATGATTTTTCTACTTTTCACTTTCTATTAGGGTCTATTCTGTGAATCATTAAACATCTTTCACTATGAAGTAAGCTCTTTTGTATTTTGTTAGGGTCACAAAGAAAAGACTAATAAAATATGAGTTAGTGTGGACTGCCATAAATATCATTTGTTCTCAAACATTTCTGGAATTTAGTTATCCAAAAGCAAGGTAAGAGTGAGGCATTTATTTATTTATTTATTTCCTTGTTTGCATTTGTGTGTGTGTATGTCTACACTTGACTTGTATGTAGGTAGCTGTCTTTTTCATGTACAATTACACAGTATTCAGTCAATGAGAGTTTGTACTTATATCTCTGGATATATGTCCACATCCCCATGTTCTACAAGATACTTGTACTTGACTGGATAAAATTGTCTCATTTTATCTAAATTACCATTTTAAAGGCCATGAATAAAATTAATCTATAAATTACAGTAGTAGATCAGAACTTCAACAAAGGAATTTCAAAAACAACAAAACAGAATAATATCCACAATGCAATATCTATTAACTGGAATGATGGCAAGCCTATTTTTTAAAGATTGATTGAGAATTCAACAAACAAAGCATATGAAATATAATCTGCAATGTGTCTTTCCCAGGGTTGCTAGTGAATAAAACTTATTTTTTTCTGTAATTATGATTAGACACGGATCATCTAACTATTGAATCCTTGCTTGAAGTTTGTTTGTGAACGTGTGGGCTAAGACACAGATCAGGGCAGTTAGGGATGATGTCCTAGATATTTCAATGTGGATACACACTATACATACAATGAATAATACAATCAACACAGAGAAAAAGAGAGAGAGGGAGATACAAAGATAGGAAGAGATAGAGAATCAAACATAGTATATCAGTAGGTTCTAAAGAGGTAACTTGTATATTTTTTCACTGGTCTCAATCTGATCCAGTACAAAAGTGGAAACTTGGGTAATGATGACAGTGTTCTGTGTGCTGTTGAGAGTGGTTGATGCTATATGTTTATTGAGCTCTTTATTACAATTATGGTAGTGCAGGAAAGCTAGAAACAGATGTTTTGTTGTTGTTGTTTGCTTTTGTTTTGTTAGTTCTTTGGCTTGTTGAGACAATATCTTACTACATACCCCTGTAGCCATGTCTGACCTGGAATTTTCTATGTAAACCAAGCTGCTGTCAAACTCAGAGACCACTTGGCTCCACATCACAAGTGCGTGGATTAATGGTACGTACCACCATGGCCATCAAGGAACTTGCATTTAACTTTAATTTAAACCTACTTCAAATATTCACATGTGACTATTAGCTGCCATATCAAAACATGTGTCTACATTTCACAATCCTCAAGATTAATTTGTAGATGAAACAAAATGTGTTTCACAAAGAGTCAACTAAAACAGGATTTTGCAACATGGTTGGGCTTTTCTTTATAAATAATGGCTATTACTTTCTACAAGTCAATACTCAATATTAATAAAAAAATTTAATAACTGAGAATTACTGGCTATGCAGGCACCCAGTTCTTGAAGCCAGGCCCTGATGTGTGTCAGGTAAAGCAGAATATTTAAGCAGCTGGAAGTAACCTACTACAGCCTACTTAACAAAGTTGAACAACTTAATTTATTGAGTACACTACAGGGAAAAGACAGACACTTAACTTGCTTCTCTAGAAGTGGTCTTGATACCTTCACACATGAAAACTAATCCACATTAAAAACCAAATAGGCTTCCTTAGGTGTACAGATTTTAGTATGTTTATCCTATATTATATGTGTGATATACACTTACGAGTGAGTATATACCCTATGGGTCTTTCTGCTTCTGGGATACCTCACTCAGGATGATCTTTTTCAGTTTCCACAATTAACCTGCAGATTTCATGATTTCCTTTCTGTTTTAATCTCTGAGTAATATTCCATTGTGTAGATGTACTACAATTTCTGTATCCATTCCTCAACTGAGGGGCATCTGGGCTGTTTCCAGCTTCTGGTTATTACAAAAATTCTGCTACACACATGGTTGAGACGATTTCAAGATGAAGGGCTCTGGCTAAGATGCTCAATCCCCATTCAGAAAGGCAAAGAGGATAGATATCAGAGGAGGTAGAAAACATGGAACAAGACAGGAGCCTACCACAGAGGACCTCTGAAAGGTTCTATCCTGCAGAGTATTGAAGCAGGTGCTGAGATTCATAGTCAAACTTTGAGCAGAGTGTAGGGAATCTTATGAAAGAAATGGGAGATTATAAGACCTGGAGAGGACAGCGGCTCCACAAGGACATCAACAGATCCAAAAAGTCTGGGCTCAGGGGTCTTTTCTGAAACTGATAGTTGAGCCAAGGACCCCTCATGGAGATGGCCTGGAACCCTTGCACAGAGGTAGCCCATGGCAGCTCAGTGTCCAAGTGGTTTCCACACAGTAATGGGGACAGGGACTGTCTCTGACATGAACTGATTGGCCTGCTTTTTGATAAGGGGAGCAGCCTTACCAGGCCACAGAGGAAGACAGTGCAGCCACTCCTGATCGAATCTGATAGACTAGGATGAGAGGGAAGGGAAGGAAGACTTTCCCTATCAGTGGACTGGGGGAGGGGCACCGGTGGCAAATAAGGAGGGAGAGTGGGATTTGGAGGGGAGGAGGGAGGAAGGTACAGGGGGGATACAAAGTGAATAGTGTTGTAATTAATAAAAATAATAAAAACCAAATATGCAGTTAGGTTTGCAGAAACCCTTAGTTCATACATGCAAAGGTAAATCCTACAGTTTTTAACTTTCAGCATTCAAGGTCAACTCTTTGTACTTTGTGGCTGTTGGAAACTGTTAAAAATTTAGGAGAATAAGGGAATGTATTCCATATTCTTTTCTGTCTTAGAAGATTTGTGTAGGTCACCAAAGAAGAAAATATAGAGATTGAAGTGAGATAATCTGTAATCAATATTTTATGTCACGATATCTATTGTTTTCTTTACCCATTTTGTCATAGATTAATTTAGCAATTTTAAATTTTCAGAAATGAATATACTGTAGAATTTTTAATGATTTAAATAAATGAGTGCATTAATTTCAGAGAAAATGATTATTTTATGTACAGGGTGTATTTGATATTGATCTCCAAAGTTTTCTACTTTATGTAATCAAACTACATTTTGCAATTTCTAATATTTATTTCATTGTTATACCTAAGTTGCTCTTGTGAGAATTTGCAATGTGTATTTTTTTTTAATTTTTATTTAACTTTTATTAAATATACTTTATTCCTTTTGTATCCCCCCATAAGTCCCTCCCTCCTCCCCTCCCGGTCCCACCCTCCCCCCCTTTCTGCATGAATGCCTCTCCCCAAGTCCACTGATAGGGAGGGTGGGATCGGGAGGGGAGGAGGGAGGGGCTTATGGGGGGATGCAGAATGAATAAAGTGTAATCGATGAAAAATTTTTTAAAAAAAGATAATTTAAGAACCTTAAATGACTTTCTAAAGTGGAGGAAAACATGGAGTTAGTCAATTTACATGGAGCACGTCTCACCCCTGGGGGCAATGGTCTCCTGAACCTACTCAGACTTCGGAAACCACCACTGCTAGTTCTAGAACTGATGCAGGATGTTCCAACGAGGGGGTTAAGGCTTCTCATAATATTTCCTATAAGCCCACACCTGTGTGTTTATATCCCCCATTTTTATTCATTGTTAGCCAGATAGAGCCAAGTAATTGTGGTAATGATACTTGCTTTTTTGCCCAATGCTGGAATGCGAGTGAAGTTAGCTATGCCCTGGTTACTCGCATGCCATGCTGGGTGCCTGTGCCTGTTGATGCCCCTCACGCTATGACTCTCTTCAGACAGAAAAGGGATCTTGGAATTACAGCCGCCATTGTTACTGCCATCTCATTGGCAGCTGTTGGAGCTACCACCGCGGCATTAGCCATGAGTCATACTGTGCAGACTGCTCAGACCCTAAATAATCTTTTAGCCAATATAGCTCATGCTCTAGATGTAAAAAATGGAATTAATGCTCAACTAAAAGGAGACTTGATGGTGTTCAATCAGAGGATTGACCTCATGCAGGAGCAAATTGATACCCTATGGCAAATCGCTCAACTTGGCTGTCAATGGAAGTATGCTGGACTTTGTGTCACTAGCATACAATATGAGAATGTTTCCCGTGCTGCAAATCTGTCTAAACAATTGTCTAGCTATATTTTAGGTAATTGGACTGAAGAATTCAATACTATGATGGAGCAGCTGAGAGTGGCCATTGTTACGGCAAATTCTACCAGAGTGGACTCAGGAGTAGCCACAGGAGTATCATCATGGATTGCTGCAGCCATGAATCATCTGAAGGAATGGGCGGGCATGGGAGCATTAGCAAGCCTTCTGGTGTTGGTCGCCTTGGTTTGCCTGTGGTGTATATGCAAGGTTAGAGTCTCGCAATGTGTATTTTTAATTGATTGCTTAATGATGAACATATTCATATCAGTTGATACTGGAACCTTTAGATTACATTTTAACTCTGGAAGTCATGAAGAAGAAAGAGGAAAACAAAACTGTTGAAAATCTAGCTAGAATGGGGGGAGGTCCCCCCCTATCAGTGGACTTGGAAAGGGGCACAGTGGTGATGAGTGAGGGAGGGAGGGACTGGGAGGGAATGAGGGTTCGGGGCACGGCTGGGATACAGAATTAATAAAATGTAAGTCATAAAAATAAAAAATAAATAAATAAATAAAAAATTAAAAAAGAATATATTGTATGAAAAAAAAAAGAAAATCTAGCTGTGTGTGAACTGGTAGATTTTTTTCAAGTCTAATTTGAATAAATTTGTATCTATTATCTTTTTGTGGACCACTGTTTGGTAAACTGGTATGAAGAACCAGGTTATGTTTCATGCACATCCGGAGGTAGACAAGAGGCCCATCTGACAGTAGAACTTCTACTATACGAAGTTGATGGACTCAGGAGCAAGATTAGGACAATAAATGTTATCTAATTTTTCAGCTAAAGTATCCAACATTTAATAATGATTAATCTCCTATTTTGCATGTGGAATTTAGTGTGACTGTTAGATTTTAATGATCCTTTTAAAGTTCATGTTGATGAGGAATAGTGGGTGAAAATAGTGCTCAGATGAAGCACTATGAATGCTTTAAATATTATGAGGACTATTTCTGAACAAAGACATAAAAGATGAGAAAACAGTTAAAATAACTTAAGAGAAGAATTAAAGCTATTTTATAATTTAGTATTCATACTTAACAAATAATCATATTTATATAATCTGGAAAGTTAAATGATAGTGAGATATATGGCTGTCTTGATTGTTATTGATTATTTAAACATATAGGGCAAGTGTTTTCACTGTTAATATTTTGCTAGAGGAATATGGTTAGAGGTCACAAACAGCTCTCACTGACAACTTGCAACAGGTGTAGTATCACCTTTAACCTTCCATGAAGTATGAACAGTCATATGTTTCTGATTCTTTGTGTAATAAAATGGTGATTTTTGTTAATAATATGCATAAGAATCCTTTCCCCTCCCATGTCAGAGATGTCTGTCCTTTCCATGCCAGAAGCCATTCCTGTTTCCTCCTATGTCTGTCACTTCTATATTATCTGTTGACCTAGAAGCACCAATGTATTTAAATGGACTGCAGTGCTTCTCTTAACATGAGAATGGATATTTATCACCTAATGAGGTAACATTGGTACCATGCTTTTCCACAAGTGTCTTGGAATTTTTTCAACAGCTTTTAAAAATTATTTCTTTAAATTTTTTAGATGATAATGTGACTGCATATTTTTTTTGACAATTAATTTTTTATTTAACTTTTATTAAATACACTTTATTCCTTTTGTATCCCCCCATATGTCCCTCCCTCCTCCCCTCCCAGTCACACCCTCCCCACCTTTCTGCATGCATGCCTCTCCCCAAGTCCACTGATAGGGGAGGTCCTCCTCTCCTTCTTTCTGATGTTTTTTGTTGTTGTTGTTGTTCTTCTCAATGCAGTTTATTCAGGAACCTTGAGCAATCTTCTGACCCTGGGGAAAGCCAGCCCACAGCTTAAAATAGCCTCTGGGTAGTCAACCCCAGCGTGCCTCATGGG
>REGO01000650.1:234661-259064 GCA_010120015.1 Rhombomys opimus | reverse complement strand
CTATTTTGTTGGTTTCCTTCACCTGTCTGACTGTATTTTCATGTTTTTCCGTCAATTCCTTCAGCTGTTTGTTTGAACAATCCATTGTTTCTTTTATTTCGTTCAGTGATTTAAGCATTTCCTCTCTAAAGGCCACATACTTTTTGGCTGCAGCTTCTTCTATTTCTTTTCGTATTTTGTTTGTTTCCTCTGTTATCATCTTCTTGAGCATAGATGTTAGGTCGTCTCCTTGAATTTCATTTATGCTGGGGTGTCTAGGGCTATTTGCCCCTGTATAATTGGGTTCTGGAGATGCCATAATGCTCTGGCTTTTGTTGGTTGAACTTTTACGCTGTCCTCTACCCATTGGGCTCTCTTAGTTGTTTGAATTTAGTTTCTGGTTGTTCCTGGACTCTTGTAGTGGAGAGAATCCCTTTGGCAGGAAGATGGTTTTTCCTCAAGGAAGCCTTCCCAGCTTTTTGGGTATAGTTCCTGGGTGTCCAGTGTTTTTCAGGAGTTGTTACAGCTCACCTCAGGCCTAGAGACCTGGGTGGTAACTGTGGTCCTGATTAGTCAAGAGGGCTCTCCTCTCACCGAGAGAAGTCCTGGAGACAGCTGCCCTCCTTCTGGGTTTCTTGTTGTAAATTAGTGATCAGCTGCTGTATCCTGTGTGTCCCGTGGTTTGGTTGGTTTTGTTAGGGATAACTGGTTGCCCCTTGGAGCAGTATCTGGGGGTTGATCTCAGGGTTCCCGGTCTTTTGTAGGTCTGAGGTTGGGGCTCTGTGCCCCAGAACCCAAGAGATAATTTGTGGTGGGTGAGTACTGCTCTGGTGTCTTGGGGCACACAGTTCTGTCTGTAAGGAGTAGTTGATACAAAGCAGGCCTCTAGGTTGGCGGAGCGTGCGCCTACCTGCTAGTCTGCGGGAGCTGAGTTTCCAATCACTCTGTGCTCCCTGTTTGGGCCCAGATCTGTGATGGCTGGGCGTACTAGCCTGTTTGCGATCTGCAGTCTGCTAGACTTTCCCTAGGTGACCCCAGCAGCACGGTTTCTTCCTTTTCTGTGGGGTCCTCTCCGGACAGGGGTTCCCAGTCCCTGTTGTACTGGGGCGCGCAGCTTGTCTGTACCGCTGAGCTGAGTGCGCAGCTATCCGTGCGTCGCAGGAGCTCAGCTGTGATGGCGGCGGGCAACCGCCGTCCTAGAGACCTTCCGGGGAAAGACTGGGTGACCTGCGATCAGACCCACAACCTTGCTTTCCCATGGGGTCCCCCCATGACTGGGACTCCCAGCCTCAGGCGCCCTTGTGCCCACGGATCAGCCTGTGGAACTGATGGGGACACACAGGTTTGTGGCTCCAGCCCGGAGACCCAAAGTCCGCGTCACCCAGGAACTCTTCCAGGTTCTGGCTGGGCAGCCGAGAGTGAACCCGACCGATTCCCAGGCCGTGGGAGCCTCCCCTCACCTGGGAAACACGACCACTGTGGTTTCGGAGCCCAGAGTTCAGTCTCCTGGTCGCTGCACGGAGAGTGCTGTCCTGCTTCTTATACAAGGTGCTCTCCCGGCGCCGCCATCTTGGATCCCCCCTGACAAATAATTTTTTTTATTTAATTTTTATTAATTACACTTTATTCATTGTGTATCCCCCCATAAGCTCCTCCCTCCTCCCCTCCCGATCCCACCCTTCCTCCCCTTTCTGCATGCATGCCCCTCCCCAAGTCCACTAATTGGGGAGGTCCTCCTCTCCTTCTTTTTGATCTTAGTCTATCAGATCTCGTCAGAAGTGGCTGCATTGTCAACTTCTGTGGCCTGGTAAGGCTGCTTCCCCCTCAGGGGGAGGTGATCAATTTGGTTTATATGTCAAAAAATAGTTTCTACTGAGTCTTAAAATCCTCAAGTGCAGTAGTTCTGTCCCAATTCTCCCGTAGGCCCCTCCCCTAGTCCACTGTTAGGTTAGGTAGTTTTTTTATATTAATTACTGTTTATTCACTTTCTATCCCAACTCTAGCCCCTTCCCTCACTCCCTCCTAATTCTACCCTCTCTCTCTCATTTCCTCCCATTCTCCACTCTAAGTCCACTGATGATGAAACCATTTCTAAAATCAAGAGTACATCCTTATCAACCTCTTTTCTTTGATTGCACATACTTTCCAGAACTATCCGTGTATTCATGTATGAAATGTAGGGTTTTCCGATGGTGAGTGCTCTCTGTCACAAACAACTCCATATTTGGCTAAGGCTGAGGATCTGGCTTGCTTCCGTGTCTGTGCACCTATCTGCATTGCCCACGAGGCACGCTGGGGTTGGCTACCTAGAGGCTATTTTAAGCTGTGGACTGGCTTTCCCCAGGGTCAGAAGATTGTTCAAGGTTCCTGAATGAACTGGATTGAGAGGAACAACAATAACAACAACAACAACAAAAAAGAAATGTGGGGTTTTCTGCTATTATGATGCAATCATGGAGTTTTACTTAGTGTTTCTACTTGGTTATCTTAACCAGAAGTGGCTGTATGGTTATACTGATTTTATAAAGTTGCTGAATTATAAATGTTTTAACTACCCTTTTGTGTGTTTAGTGGATTGTATTGTAAAGATTTCTGGCATGGGTACCTATAATTATAATTGAAATGAAATTTATTTGTTTATATAGTATGATCAGGGTATACTGAATACAGAATAGTTAGCTTTGATCTGAAAAGTTAAGTCCTTTAATTTAGATGTTAAAATTACACTCACAGAATGAATTATATATAATATTCTATTAGCAATAATCTTTCTGTTATTTTTGAACAAAAGCTTGAATATTTGTGTCATTTAGGCCATGTTACCATTGAGGGTGGTAGTAAGTGTGTGAATTGATTGCATTTATATGCATCAATGTATAATCAATTATAATTGTCAAAAAATTACAAATATAAAATATAGACATTTGGAGTCTTAAGAAATATACATACAGCTAGAATGCTGATGAACTTTCTTTTCTGGTAAAAATAATCTTATATCCTTTCTAGTCTTGGTAATGCAGATGGACTTCTGAGAGTTTGAAATACCAATTTTTTTTTCTTTAATCATTCACCCACAATTAAGGAAATGGTCTTAGGGCTTCAAGACTGTAAGCTTTAATGGATTTTAAATTAGCTGATATGTGATATGTTATCATATGTATATCTATGTATATGTCCAGTGTCTGCTCATCTTCCACTTCCCAATAATAAACTTCTCCTATCATGAAACAAAACTGATAATGTTCTCAAAGGGATGGAATAAAAACAGACAAGTAGAGAAAACATGGTAGATAATCCTGAGAAAAGACGTTGAAATTGCTTTGTGTTTAGTCTCTAGTTGTTGGTACCCTAGCAGTGCCAGATATGTGTTCCATCTAATGGAGTGAGCCTTGAGTCAAATTAGATATTGTTTGGTTAGTCGACAAGAGTTGTGCCATCATTGACCTAACATACTGTGTAGGCTTGAGTAAAATCAAATACTACTGGTATAAAAAAAAAATGAATAACATGAAGATACCCTAGAACCCCTGCACAGATGTAGCCCGTGGAAGTTCAGTGTCCAAGTGGGTTACATAGTGATGGGAAGAGGGACTGCCTATGACATAAACTGATTGGCCTGCTCTTTGATCACCTCACCCTGAGGGGGGAGCAGCCTTACCAGGCCACAGAAGATGAGAATGAAGCCACTCCTGATGGGATATGATAGACTAAGATCAGAAAAGAGAGGAGAACCTCCCCTATCAGTGGACTTGGGGAGTGGCATGCATGCAGAAAGGGGGGGGGGCTGGGAGGGGAGGAGGGAGGGGCTTATGGAGGATACAAAGTGAATAAAGTGTAATTAATAAAAAATTTAAAAAAGAAAAAAATGAATAAATAAAAAAGTAAAAGTAAAACAACTCCTAATGATATACCTGTATACTCAGAGATCAGAGTCTTTATTCAGCCATTCCTCAGAGAATTTTCTTTTTACAACAGATTGTAATAAATAAGAGACCCACAGCCAGACACTATGCAGAGAGATAGAGAGAGAAAGAGAGAGAGAGAGACAGAGACAGAGACAGAGAGAGAGAGGCAGAGACAGAAACAGAGACAGAGAGACAGACAGGCAGAGGTTAAACATGCAGCTCTACATAAATTGTCTCTATCATATCCTTCCCTACAGAGTTCAGGGAACCCTGTGGAAGAGAAGTTGGAAAGAGCATAAGATCCAGACAACAGGGGAATAAGAGGACACCAGAGGAATAAGGCCTTCTAGATCAACTGAGCAAAATTCATATAAACTCACAGAGACTAAAGCTGCAAGCACAGGGCCTGCATGGTTCTGTACCAGGTCCTCTGCACATATATCATAATTTTCAGTTTAGTATTTTTATTATATTCCTGAGTAGAGGAACAAGTGGGTCTCTGATTCTAGTGCCTTGTCCTGGTCTCTTTCCTTCTCTTACCTTGACTTGTCCAAATTCAGTATGGTGGCTTTTGTTTTATTTTATTTATATTATATTAGGTTAAAAAGTTTCTGAAATATAAAATAAACTGTTTTTAAAAACAAATTGTTTTGTATTTATTATAATTTGTAATTATAAATTTTCAGGCAAAATAAGAAAATAATGATCCCTGGTTTCATTCACAGTATAGTACATGGGAAAATCTGACCAGATACTCACTTAAACAAAGATGACTACCTCCTTCACATTTCATGAGTTATAAGCTAGACATCACTAGAGACTAAAGAAGCAACAGCAGAATATTAGCACACCCATGGATATCTACAGCCCAGACATCAGGGGCCACACTATAAAACCTGTAAGACTCAGAGGGATCTATAACTCAATAGATAACAACTACATATGTACAGAGAGCCTAGGTCCAGACCATGCATGCTCCTTAGTTAATGTCTCTGTCTCTGAAAGCCCAGATGGGACTGGGTTAGTTGTCTCTGTTGGTCTTGTTGTGAGGTTTCTGCCCCTCCAGGTCCTTCCATTTTTCCATCAACACTTCCACATGACCTCTTCAGGCTTAGCTGCAAGCCTCAACATCTACCTTGATCCACCGCTGGCTGCAGCCTTCCAATGGACAGTCAAGTAAGGTTCCTGTCCGCATGCATAGCAGACCATCCTAAATAATGTCAGGGGCTGGCTTTCTATGGTGGAGTGGCTCTCAGTTTGTGCCAATTATGGCTGGACTTTCCCTCAATATTAGTTCCTCGAGTTTGGGAGTATCTGTGTTGATAAGGACTAGTTAGCAAAACAAATTCCACAGACAACTGTTGGTATAATGTGCTTTGCAATATATACAATTTACCCTTGTTCATTCAAATGTTGATTTCTCTACCACACCATCTGGTTTCAAAAAGGACATTGCATTGTGATGTTTATTCTAAGCATCACCTGTCTCAAGTTTGTGTAAACATGGCACCCTTTGTTCACTCTATTGTTAATAAACCAGCCAATGCTGAGCAATGGAGAGGAAAGGGTGGGACATCCTGGTCTGGAAAGGAGGAGAACAAAACAAGTGGGAGGAGTAGGAGAGGAGAGATTGGCAGAAGGAGAGGACTTGGAACCAGGAAGAGAGATGAAATGGACCAAAAACATGACTAAAAGCAAATATAAGGTAGGAAATATGAATGGGAGGAGGGAGCAAACTATCTAGGCTTGGAGATTTAGGATAGAGTAACTATTTCCCAGCAATGTGCTCTAAGTGAAATAAATCCTATTCTCTGTATGGTGATTTGGGTATACAGCTGGTTTAGGAAAAACCACTGTTTTGCTAAAAGATAAATCAATAATAAATATTAATAACCAACAACAGACAACCATGGCAGAAATCCTGTTATAGGTGCTACACACATGGATGTGGGCAAAATTAAGAATAGACAATTCCTTCCTTAGGAATAGCCTAAGAATCAGAGTTGCTATAGCACATTCACATTTAGCAGAGTACTTTAAAATTCTTGGTAACTTTTGCTTGGCAAAAGCTATCATTGTTTCTGATTTTTTTTTTTTTATTCTTGCTTGTCCTGAGAAGAGAAGTGATGCTGAGCCTTCAGAAAAGCTGAGTGTGAAGAGCCTGATGTGGCAGTGAAAGGCACACAGACTCTGGAAAAGAATTGCTCAACGTAAGAACATTTTGCAGGATGTGTGAGGCCTCCATGGCTCCCTTTCTCATTACTAGATAAACATTCTTGAGGTATGTTTTTGTGAGTATAACAAAAAATGCCATACATGTTCATCTGAGTGTTTTGCACCTGATTAAATTTAACACAGAAAAAGCAATAAATGCTTCCATATTGCACGTTGAAACTTTCTTCTCTGTGATGTCACATTATTTGTGTCTGTATATAAATTTTAATATTTATTTGACAAAAACTTCTAATGTGTTGCTCCATCAATGTTTCCTTAAAAATTATTTCTCTTACATAATAATTTATTGTTGTTGAAATAAGCTAACAAGCTAAACTCACTCATGAGAGTTGCCAGGTTTTAGGTTTGTTATTTCTTCTTTCTTTTTTTTTTTCTTTCTTTTTCTTTTCCTTTCTTTCAATTTATTTAGTTTGAATCCCAAGGGTGCATCCTCCCTCCTCTCATCCCAGTCCCCCTTTTTCCTTCTCCCTCTTTCTCCCCAGTCTCCTTCCCCTTCTCCTCTCCCTTTCCCTAAGAAAAGGGGAGCCCCTAACCCAGTATCAACCCTTCTCAGCATATCAAGTCACATCAGGACTGAGCATATCCTCATCCCCTGAGGCCAGGCACAGCAGCACTGCCAGGGGAAAGTGATACAAAAGCAGGCAATAGAGTCCATGTTAGAAACAGCCTCTCTGCCCGCTCTCCAAGCACCCCAATTGAAGACCGACCTGCCCATCCACTACATATGTACAGAGAGCCTAGGTCCAGACCATGCATGCTCCTTAGTTAATGTCTCTGTCTCTGAAAGCCCAGATGGGACTGGGTTAGTTGTCTCTGTTGGTCTTGTTGTGAGGTTTCTGCCCCTCCAGGTCCTTCCATTTTTCCATCAACACTTCCACATAACCTCTTCAGGCTTAGCTGCAAGCCTCAACATCTGCCTTGATCCACCGCTGGCTGCAGCCTTCCAATGGACAGTCAAGTAAGGTTCCTGTCCGCATGCATAGCAGACCATCCTAAATAATGTCAGGGGCTGGCTTTCTATGGTGGAGTGGCTCTCAGTTTGTGCCAATTATGGCTGGACTTTCCCTCAATCTTTGTTTCCTCTTTATACCTTCATTTTTTGTAGGCAGGATAATTTTTGGATCAATGGGTTTTTGTTGTTGTTGTTGTTGTTGTTGTTGTCTGTTGATTGTTGTTCTCCTACCTCCACTAGTCCTGCCTGGCTAGGCAGTGGTCACTTGTGCCTTCATGCCAACCCCCCTCACCCCCCGCTGTTAGGAGTTTCAACCCTATGTCAGACAGAGAGGGCTAACATCACTCAACCAAAGAATGCATAAAGAATTTGTTGTGTATTTACGCAATGGAGTACTACTCAGCAACTAAAAACAAAGAAATCATGAAATTTGCAGGCAAATGGACGGAACTGAAAAGATCACTCTGAGTGAGGTAACCCAGACCCAGAAAGACACAGATGCTATGTACTCACATATAAGTGGATGGTAGACCTATAATGCAGGAAAATCATACTACAATCTGCTGACCCAAAGAAGCTAAGTAACACAAAGGGCCCGAGTGTGGGTGCCGGAATGTCACTGAGAAGGGGAATCGGAATAGACAGCAGAAGTTGATGAAGAGAGGGAACTGGGCAGAAGATGGAATGGGGAGGGAAACATGTGGGGCTCTGATGTGGGAAGACTGGGTGGGAGGTGAGAGGGCTGCGAACAAGAGAGGAAACTGAGGGGGGCACCTCTTGTCAAGCTGGAGGACTGTGGCTGGGTAGGCCCCTCGGAGGATATGAGAGTGACTTTAGCTGTTATTTCTTCTTACCTTGGCTAGATAATCCTTATGAGGATGGTATATTGTAGCAATTAAAACCTGATTAGAGAGAAGCTATCTAAGTTCAGTGCCTCCGTGCTTCATAAGGGGTCCCAAGATTATTTTTCACAGTCTCTGGCTCATATATTCTTCAGCAGTCTGAGCATATTTTTGATAATAGAAAATAAATTAATATTGAATAGGCATGAGAGAACCAACCACCACAAAGTGAAAATCATGACTATAACCTGAGACCAGTATCTTTGAAATACACTTTTGATGTTTCAAAATTTCTCTTTGATCACACTTCTAGGAAAGTAGTGAAAGACATGTTTCCCTTAAAGGATGTTTGCAAATCATACTCATAATTCTAAATAATTAGAGATAAATAAAAAACAGGATATCTTATTAGAATGGTATGTGCTTTTTTATCTCTTATCACTGAGTAATAATAAAATTGTAAGTATAGTGATTCACTACATATGTTTAAGTAAAAATTTTATTAATGATTAATCAAAGTGTCATGTGTTTTAATTTTACAATATTGGAAGATATTAGCCAGTATATTTATGTTCACATCTTTGTTGTCCATTTATCTATGCTCTTCTCCTGATAAAATCAAACATAAATGAACAATCATTGAAATGAGCTGGTACTGAGGATCTAAAGGCAAAAAGGAGTCGCTTTGCTTAAAATATCAATGGGTTTTCTTTTCATTTACTCAACATATATTTATCTTTATTCACTTTTTCCAAATTTGACATTTTCTGTTTGTGAACGTTGATGGTCTTTGATGATATAGGCTTAAAGAAAATACATGACCATTTCTCCAAAACATTTAGGCCCTGAGATTAATTCTGTTGTTTTGGTATTCACAGAAGGAGACAGGAGGAATGGCAATACCAAATTAGCTGTTTCAGCATCAGTAGAGAACTGAAGCCACTGGCAGTGCAGAAGGAAATCCCAAAGTCTACAGACTTGAGCGCATCTCTTATTTATAACAATACATCTACATTATACAAAGCCTGCCCAATTTTTATGACTTAATTGCCTTCCTCTCCTTGCATTTATATCACCAATCTACTCACTGTCTTTCAATGTGCGTCCCAGAGAAAGGAAATAGAAATACAGCACATTATTCAATAGGATTTCATTGTGCACTGAGGGGTAAAAAGCAGGCACATATAAATGGAAATACGTTTGAAAGCCTTCCCCACTGAAACCTGAAGGGAGGCAAAGCACTTCATTAGGATTTGTAAAGTCGATAGCAAACTACTTCACACAAAGCGCTACATTTGCGAATGAGGCACAAAATTGACTGTCAAGGAGACATAGGACCATCTCAGAGTTCAATCTGTTTTACAAGAAGCACCCTGTGGTAACCCCGAACCTCCACAGCATTGAGATTTAGATTTCATAAACTGTTGGAAGAGATTCGCCACTGAATCTTCATTAGCACTGGAATAAGCTTCATGATAATGACAATGTGGGAAGGGCTCAGCTGATGTCAGGGAGCCAGTATGAATTTTACTGATATGTTCTGAAAATTGCTAGCAAATGGGAATCCACACACCATTAATTTTAAATGTCAACAGTGACATGACTTAATCGTAAAATGACTATAATTATATATCATGTGCCCAATTGTATGGTTAGGAATAGTCTCCAGGTTGCTGAATTCAGGGTCACACAACACACACACACACACACACACACACACACACACACGCACCTTCTCCTCTCCCACTCACAGTGACTTTCATTATTGAAGGGTATTAGTAATAAAGATTTGTTGCTGAGAAACTGACACGGGGCTTCTTAGCACTTCTTATACTGATCCTGTGATGCACTTCTTAGGTCTCTTTACTATCCCATTGTCTCACACCACTACCTTTACCCTTGTTTCAAAGTTTTGCTATGTGTAACAATGAAAATCTTCAGTAATGAACTTATTCATCACTGTGTTGCCAAATATCACTTACAATTAAATATTCTTCATATATGAAATGTTCTTTAGACTTTTTCAGTGACTATACATTCTGTTTATATTTTTGGGGGTTTCTGCCATGTCCTATTAAGAGAAATGTATGAGTTGCAGTGTGACATTCTAGCATGAGCTTTTAAGAAAGAGTGACGTAATTGTACTTCTTACAGGACACCACCTGTAAGAATAGCTCATCCTCTGGCATCTTCTTCTGACTTAAATGTTTAATCTCCATGTTGTTAGAGCTTGAGCTCCTGTAGGATTAAGATACTTGATTATTCTACACACCAAAATGTAACAGTGGTTGTAGCAGAGCTGTCTTTATTGCAAAAGTTGATGAAGTTATAGAGATTCAAATAAAGATAGTTTATAATAAATAATTACTTGTAGATGTTATTTTGCTACACATCTTATGGTCTTCCCGTGATTTCTAAATATGCCCATAGAGGAGAAACACTTTGGTCACATGATAAATATATGGCTCAGAATTCGGTACTCAACAGAGAGGTTTGGATGCTCTAGATTTAGCCATTCCCAGAGTGGTTTTCATGATAGAACAAAGGAAAAAGTGTTGAATTCTGATTGAACAGAAGACTTTAAATGTACCCTGAGAGGAAAATCAAATGGAAAAGCACCCAAGAAATGAGCAAGAAACTGCTGGTGGCTGCTGGCTTGAACAGTACACCTCTGCATGCCTACCCTACAGGTATTATTACTTCAAGTATCAAAAGAAAGAGCTGAGTGCATGTCCATCTTATAGTAGTTGGCATGGCTCATATTCATGTGGGCTGCTATTGTGAGGCTCTTCTTTTTGTCTTGTTGATTTCAGCAACCTGCTACCTGTCATATACCAGCTCCAGCAAGCAGAGAGCCTGAGTAAGTTGATGAGAAAGAAGCTGGTCTCGGTATAATCCAGTCTTAAAAGCTATGCAATTCCTTTATGTTTCATTAATGACAATTGTTCTAATGTATTTCCATTGACAAGAAGTACCTGTTAGCTGGCTGGGTGTAGTGACATATACCATTAATCCTTGCGTTTGGGAAGCAGAGGCAGTTGGATCTCTGTGAGTTTGAGGCCTGGTCTACATAGTGAGTTTGATTACAGTCAAAGCTACATAATGAGACCCTGTCATGAAAACAAAACAAAATCCTATCTTGAAATAAAAAGAAAACAACATAAAAGAGAAGTACCTCTGTGAAGCAGAATCATGTACATAGAGTAAATTTCAAGAAACAGGTATACATCAGGAACTGAGATTACCACAGCAGATGTTACTGTAACACTACGTAAGTGTTTTTAAGACCTATTTTCTGTACTACGAAGAAGGAATCAGACATTTTGTTTATCTTCTAATGTCCTAAGCCATCAATTTTTGGTGTAATCACTAACATCCTCACTGACTCAATGTTTCTTATCTTGAATTTCTTTTCATGAGTATCAAAAGGGTTGCCATATTTCTGAATTTGACACAATTCAACAAATTATCTTTTTGTATCTATTAACCTAACAGGTCTATTAGTATACCTAGGTCAATTTCTGAACATGGTCAAAATACTTTATATGCATGAATAAAATTCTCAAAGAATTAATCAAAATATTATATGTAAAAGACAGTTTAAATTTTAATTGAGCAGGAAGATTACAAAAAATAACATTTGTAGTTTTATACTCAATAAGCAACATTAGAGGCATGTAAACATCAAAGTTATTAGTCCCCAGACACAGTGTTCATGGCTAGTGATGGTTGTCTCTCTACTTTCTTGATACCAAGCAGAAGTTTCCCCATGTGAGAAGTTCCCCAATAAAACTTTTGAGTAACAGTATGTCTAAGTAAATTCTCTGACACAAACAGTGATTGGTACTTGGAACCCCCTTTAGAACACTACAGTCTACAATCAATAACACACTTCTGATGCAGAGAGCATGCGATTGTTTTGCCGAGACAAGGCCTTAGACCTTCCCTGTTAAGGAGTGGTTGAAGCCTAAAGCATAGTATCTTACCACTGAGAGGGGATGGGAAATGTGATACACAAAGGTCAGGGTAAAAGATGAGAGGAGTAACTATCCCTTTAATGCAATACGAGTCTTTGTTTCCCTAAATCCTTTCCAGTGCCGAGCCCATCTGCTTTCTACTCAGAAAACAACTCTCCTTCCTTTTTCCTTCATCTTCCTCCTGTGAGCTGCCCAGAGACTTCTAGATTGCCTGCACTGATGTTTTCTTTCTCCAGTAAAACATCCTCAATTTCTTTTTGGTGTTCATTAACCAGATTTTATAAATAAGAACCAGAGTTTGCTCAATGGACTGTGTGAACCACAATGACAATAAAATGCACGATACTGTGCTTAACCTTGTCACAATAATGACAACAATTTATTATTGAGAGCAATAGTAAATTACATTACTGACAACACCAAATACTATAATAAAAAGTACTTTGGCAATAGTAACTTAAGAGAATTAAGCAGTGTCATTGTAATAGCATAGTCTACAAAATTTTGATAGTGTAATTATGGGGACTAGATTATACTTTGATAATTATCTGTTTAGCTGTGATTGTTTGGCAGGTTATAAGTATGACACACTATTCTTTTGTTTGTTTGTTTGTTTTTTGTAATTACATAATAAATCAAATCTCAGCATTAAGTAAATATATTACTTAGGTCTAAGAAAAGTGGGACAGAACAGACAAGGAATGACAATCAAATTGCTCAACATTAAAAAAAAGGTTTTTTTTTCTTTTACTTTCATTTTGTGGGGAAGGTTGTGCTTTTTGTTTTGGTTTTTGTGAGTTTTGTTTTTGGTAAGAAAGAAAAATATTATGAAACTGAGTGGGGAATGAAGGAACAATCTAGGAGGATGGTGAATTGAATAATATGACTAAAATATATTTTTATTTTTAATTTTTATTTTTCCATATTATCATTTGTTACAATTTATTCAACTTTTATTCCTGCTGTGGTCCCCTCCCTCATCTCCTCCCAATCATATCTTTCCTCCCTATTCTCCCCCTCTCCCCTTCCACTGATAGGGGAGGTCCTCCTCCCCTTCTATTTTACAATAATAGCCTATCAGGTTTCTTCATTACTGGCTGAAATGTCCTCCTCTGTGACCTAGCAAGGCTGCTTCTCCCTTGGGGTAGGGGAGGTCAAAGAGCCAGCCATGGAGTTCATGTCAGAAACAGTCCCTGTTCCCCTTACTCGGGTACCCAATTTGATACTGAGCTGCCACGGGCTACATTCGAGCAGGGGTTCTAGGTTATATCCATACATGGTCCTTGGTTGGAGAATCAGTCTCAGAAAAGACCCCTGTGCCCAGATATATTTTGTCCTTGTAGAGTTCCTGTCCTCTAAAGGTCATGCTAACTCCCTGTTCTTTCGTAAGATTCCCTGCACTCTGCTGAAGTTTTGGTCATGAGTCTCAGCATATGCTTTGATACATGGTGGGATCTAGGAAAGATCATCCTGGGTGAAGTATCCCAGAAGCGGAAAGATACACAAGGTATATACTCACTTATAAGTGGATACTAGATCTATAGGATAGGATAAACATACTGAAATCTATACACCTAAAGAAGATAAACAAGAAAGAGGACCCGGGGTAAGATGATGAATCTTTACTTAGAAAGACCAGTGGAATCGACATTGGATGTAGGAATAAACAAGTAACAGGAGAGGAGCCTACCACAGAAGGCCTCTGAAAGACTCTACCTAGCAGTGTATCAAAGCAGATGCTGCGACTCATAATCAAACCTTGGGTAACATTTTTTTCTTCCAAATTTTTATTTTTATATTAATTACTGTTTATTCACTTTGTATCCCAGCTGTGGCCCTCTCCCTCATTTCTTCCCAATCCCCACCCATCCTTCCTCATCTACTCCCTGCCCCTCTCTAAGTCCACTGATAGGCCTTCAAGGGGCATGCTGCAATCTCTACAATCACAGTGGTTAGATATAGAGTAAGAAACTAAAGGGGAGATTAGGAAAATGAATTAGAATACATAATCAGTGGCAGACTGGCTCAGTAATACTCAGCGGTGAAGGGGAGGGAAGAGAAGAGTCAGGGGCAGTATGGGGAAGAATATCTAATACTAAGGGTCACTTTAGGGAACATATAGAAAGCTACTATTGTGGAAGATTCTTTAAACTTTACATTTCTAAAAGAATGAAGTTACCAAGTAATGGGAGAGACAATGCTCAAAACAAGACATTCATTTTACTATCAAATAAAACCTCCAGTGGCAAGAAAGGATTATATTTTATTCAGTTGTTGGACAAATGAGTCCACGTAGAAATCCCCACACAACTCAGGCTACTGCCAAGGCTATGGGAGAACTGATGATAAGACCCTATTTCTCAACACAGCACCTACATATTTCATTGAACACAGAGAAGTTGAGCTAGTTCTTCACTAGAGCTATCACCCATATTGAGTAGCGTTCATAGTACTCAAAGTTACTCTACACACTACCAAAATAGAAAGGTAAACATAAACTGAGTTTCAATCCATGCCAGCTGCAATGGTGACCTATCCTCGAGTTATTGATGGATTAACATTTGTGTCAAGAAATGTTGTATAGATAACCAAGCACTCTTTACATATAGGGCCACAACCAATGCCTAATGCTCAGTGGCCAATGCCTATCTCAGTGTCCAAGAAACAGAGATGAGATAGGTAGAGAGACTAGAAAAAAAAATCTAACTTTTTTCTGTTCTGCTAAAGCAATGATTCTCAACCTATGGGCCAGGATATCTTTGGGGGTCAAATGAACCTTTCTCAAATGTTGCCTAAAATGATCATAAAGCACAGATACTTACATTCCAATTAATAACAGTAGGAAGATTACAGTTATGAAGTAACAACAAAATAGTTTTATGGTTGGGGTCACTACAAAATGAGAAAACAATGTGTTAAGAACCACTGTGCTAAAGGAATATAACAATAAAATGACTCCTAATGACATTCTCTTCCAGTTTCAAAGAAGCTGCCTCATTTATAGATGGAAACTAACCCAGAGATCCTCACCTGAAAAATGTTCAGGAAGTGAGAGACCTTCGACACTCTGTGCTAATGGAAAGACTTTATTAATCCTTCCCCTTGGGGCTCAGGGAAATACATTGAAGAGGAGATGGAAAGAAAGTAAGAAACCAAGGTGATGGGTGATCCCAGGGAAACAGTGTGTTCAGGTACAACCGGGTACACGTGAATACACAAAGATTGTGGCAGCGTGCACTGGGCCTGCACAGGAACAAGACACATGGGTGTGCTGTGCTGAAAGGAGGAAGTTGACACTGGCTCCCATAATTAACCAAGAAGCTATGTTGTGTTGACGTCTGCTTACCAAGGAAAAAAATTTTTTTTCATCAATGGAGTCTGACTGGATATATTAACCACACTTACTGGCTATCAGAGTTCCTCCTTTTAAAATCTCACTTGATAGGATCACCTACATCAATTTTAATATATATCAAAGTTAACTGATTAGAAATCTCAACTGCATGTAAAAAATTTCTCAGTATAACATTATAAGGTATTCTTATTTTACAGAATTTTATTTTACCATATTCACTCTGCGTGTGTAAGAGAGAAAATTAATAAAAAGTGTATGTGTGTGTTTCTGTGTGTGATTATGGAAGGATACATATCTTACCCAAATGTAAATCATACCACTCTTACCGAAATTCTTGTGCTTCATTTTATTTTAAAAATTCGAATATATAATCTATATCGAAATATTATCATATTTCAATAAAATTCTAAAATTAAATCTAAATATTAGGTTAAAATAAAAAAATCTCTGCAATTTTATCATTCCTGTTCAACTTTAGATGACATTTCAGGATATAATTACTTGGAGAACAATTTCTGTCCATCAGTTTCTTGGTAGTTTATACATTTAGCAATTTGATTTAATAGCAAGCCTAGCTCAAAAAAAAAAAAATGGTGTACAGAGGTAAACAGAGAATTCTCAATAGAGGAATATTGAATGACAGAGAAACACTTAAAGAAAGAAATATTCAATGTCCCTAGTCATCAGGGAAATGCAAGTCAAAATGACCCTGAGATTTCACCTTCAGAATGGCTAAGATCAAAAACCCAAGTGACAATACATGCTACAGAGGATGTGGAGAAAGAGGAACCCTCCTCCATTCCTAGTGGGAATGCAAACTTGTACAATCACTTTGGAAATAAATCTGGTAGTTTATCAGAAAATTAGGAATAGTGCTACCTCAAGACCCAGCTATCCCACTCCTAGTCATATACTCAAAATATGCTCACGTATACAGCAAGGACATTTGCTCAACCATGTTTGCAACAGCTGTATTTGTAATAGCCAGAATATGTGAACAACCCAGATGTCCCTCAACTGAGGAATGGAATCAGAAAAAAATTTCAAGTTTCACCATGTTAAATTCCCTGTCATGTTAGACTCATCACAATATTTATTTTTGTCGGAATTAGTGTATAGTGGATCTCAGAGACATCTACTGTTTTTCCAATGATGTAATAGTGAGCATGATAGCAAAATTTACAAGTCCATCTTATTATCAGAAGATGAAAATTCTCTGATGGTGTGTCTCAGCAGGTAAGGTTTAGTAGGTCTACAGAATGCTATAAAAAGTTATATAATTTACCTGATATTACTTATAGTTGAAGCATGTAGTCAATGGGCGAGAGAATAGTTCTTATTTTTATCTGGTTCACATTTTAAATGCTGTCAATAATGGTGGATCACTATATGACAAAGTCTGAGAAGGGTGAGGTTGCACCAAAGTTATAATATGCAGGAAGATTGAGCTAAATATGCACTCAAAACACACATGCAAAGAAAAGGCCAATGAAGAAACTCATAGTTACTGCTCAAACTAAAATTTCACTCGATGTCTAAATAAAAGTTGGGTAATCACTATAAATATATAAGTAGTAATAGTCTTTTAAAGCCTACAGAAAGAATCAATTAATTCTGTGTAGTTTATGATGATAAAACTGAATTCTTATAAAAATGTCAGTAAGGTATTCTGTAGCTGAAACCAGTCTTTTTTTTTTTTATTACATTTTATTAAATCTGTATCCCAGCCGTGCCCCGAACCCTCATTCCCTCCCAGTCCCTCCCTCCCTCCCTCATCACTACTGTGCCCCTTTCCAAGTCCACTGATAGGGGGGGACCTCCCCCCATTCATCTGATCCTGTTTTATCAGGTATCTTCATTGAGAAACCAGTCTTTTAAATAGTCTTTTAAAACCTACAGAAGGAATCAATTAATTCTGTGTAGTTTATGATGATAAATCTGAATTCTTATAAAAATGTCAGTAAGGTATTCTGTAGCTGAAACCAGTCTTTTTTTTTTTTTATTACATTTTATTAAATCTGTATCCCAGCCGTGCCCCGAACCCTCATTCCCTCCCAGTCCCTCCCTCCCTCCCTCATCACTACTGTGCCCCTTTCCAAGTCCACTGATAGGGGGGGACCTCCCCCCATTCATCTGATCCTGTTTTATCAGGTATCTTCATTGAGTTCCTGTTAGAAATAGTCCTTGTTCCCCTCACTTTGGGAAACCAATTGGTTACTGAGCTACCACAGGGTACATCTGAGCGGAGGTTCTAGGTCATATCCATACATGGTCCTTGGTTGAATGTCAGTTTCAGAAAAGACCCTGTGCCCAGATATATTTGATCTTTGTGGAGCTCCTATCCTTTCCCCATCAGACTAACTCCCCTTCTTTCTTATGATTCCCTGTACTCTGCCAAAGGTTTGGTCATGAGTCTTTGCTTTGAAAACACTGCTAGTTAGAGGCTTTCAGATGCGCTCAGTAGACTCCTGTCATGCGTTCAATGCACATCCCATCTGACTTTCTAAACTTTTTTAAGGTAAAGATTCAAGTGATCTGAAATAGATCAAAGTAAAGGTGTCACTCATGTTTGGATGTCTTTCAGTTCTCTCAAAATAGACTTATTTCTTTTCATACAAGAAAGAAGTTAAAAGTCACGACAGAGATCAAATATAGGTTCACTGGTTGACAACATTCATATGCACAAGTGCATGTCTTTATGTATTCATGTAAACACAGTATTTTTAAAAGAAACAATGCTTTCATGGTAGGTGTTGTGTAAAGGTTTACTTTTAAGAACAAACTCCTGTTTCACTTTCTTTTTTTTTTTTTAGAGTTTTAATTAATTTATTCTTTTTACATCTGAAATGTAGCATCTGAAATGTAGCCTCTTCCCTACTTTCCTCCTGGTTCTACCCTCCTTCTCTCTTCCACTCCCCTATTCCTCAGAAAAGGGAGTCTCCCCATCAAACCACCCCAGCTCATCAAGTTGCATCAGGACTGAGATGCAGCTTGCATTCTCTTCCTCTGTGGCCTGGTGAGGCAGCCCTACCAGGGGGAAATGATCAAAGAACAGGCAATAGAGTCCATGGTGGAGACATACCCTATTCCCCCTTGCTAGGGAGCTACCCATCCACTACATCTGTGTAGGGGCCTAGGTCCAGTTCATGCATGGTTCTTGGTTAGTGCTTCAATCTCCACAAAACCCCCTGGGCTCCAGTTAGTTGACTCTGGTGGTCTTCTTGTTGAGCTCCTGTCACTAGGAGAAAGCAAGTAACAGGACAGGAGCCTACCTCAGAGGACCTGTGAAAGACTCTACCTAGCAGTGTATCAAAGCAGATACTAAGACTCATAACCAAACCTTGGGCAGAGTGCGGGGAATCATATGAAAGAAGGGGGAGTTAGTATGACCTAGAGAGGACAGGAGCTCCACAAGGACCAAATATATTAGGACACAGGGGTCTTCTATGAGACTTTTTCTCCAACAAAGGACCATGAATGGATATAATCTAAAACCCCTCCTTGGATGTAGTCCATGGTAGCTCAGTATCCAAGTGGGTTCTCTAGTATGGAGGACAAGGATTATTTTTGACATGAACACATTGACTGGCTCATTGATCTCTCCTTTGCTCCCAAAGGAAGAGCAGCTTTGCTAGGCCACAGATAAGGACATTGCAGCCAGTCCTGACGATACCTGATAGGCTTGGGTCAGATGGAAGGGAAGGAGGACCTCCCCTATCACTGGACTTGGAAGAGGGCAAGGAGGAGATGAGGGAAGAGGGTGGGTTTGGGAGGGAAAGAGGCAGGGGACTACTGCTGGGATACAAGTGAATGGCCCGTGATTAAAAATAAAGTAAAATAAAAAAAAAACAATGTATAAGAAGGATGTTCAAAGTTTATTTAACATCCGAATTTCTGACCTTGTGAGTGCTACTGGTAAAGCCTACTGACTCAGCCACCTGATCTATCCTTATCATTTCTATTCCATTAGAAACAGACAGGCTGATGCCCAGGGGAGATCAGTCTGTGAAGAGCATCTCCTACTTCTCTGAATTGCTACCAATATCCCTGTAGCCTTTTCTGCTGGCTTTCCATCCAGGTTCTAGCTGTTGCTAACAACACCCTGCTGTTATATAGAGAGTTTGTAGTAGGTGATTATTATAGTTACAGTTTTGCTGCTGCTGATGGTGATGGTCATGATGATGATGATGATGATGATGGCAATAACAGCATTTACAATCAATAACTATAGTAACTAGAAGAAAAAAGGGAAAGGGCCTGAAAAAAGAAAGATGATGTGAAAGATAGATACAGAAGCACAATGAAAAAGAATTGCTGTGTATCAGCCAAACATTGGGAGAACCATACAGAGTCTCTTGGAAAGTGGGTGAAGGATAGAAGCACCTGTTTACCTTTCTGATAATTGAATCTGATACAGAGGATAAATGTTCAAGTGCTAGCACAATCATATTTGATCCTTTCTGCAGCACCTAATGTAGAAACATTAAAAACAATTTAAAACAAGACAATATGATTCTCTTTCCAAAAAATGTAAGCTATGAGCAATAAGCATCAAATAGCTACTTTTGGTATTCATATCTGAATATACATGGTAGTGTTGATACCTAACAGAAGAAAAATAGACACTAAGCAGGCTTAAGAGTCTCAAACATTTACTTCGTGAATCCTTATGGATAAAAATGAATAAATGCTTGTCTTTGCTCTAGCCTAGAGAATTGATCATCCATGTACATGTCAAGTTCTCCAGCAGAATCTTTTTTTAACATTTTTTATTTATTTTTATTTATTTATTTTTATTATTACAATTTATTCACTTTGTATTACAGCTGTAGCCCCCTCCCTTGTCCCCTCCCAATCCCATCCTCCCTCCCTCATCTTCTCCCATGCTCCTACACAAGTGCACTGATAGGGGAGGTCCTTCTCCCCTTCCCTCTAACCCTAGCATATCAAGTCTCAACAGGACTGTCTGCATTTTCTTTCTCTGTGCCTGGTAAGGCTGCCCCCTCAAGAGGAGGTAATCAAAGAGCCAGCCACAGAGTTCATGTCACAGAAGTACCTTTTGCCATTACTAAGACACTGAGCTGAAATGGGTTACATCTGAGCAAGGGTTCTAGGTTATCTCCATGCATGGTCCTTGGTTGCAGTATCAGTCTCAGAAAAGATCCTTGTGCCCAGATACTTTTTGTTGTTGTTGTTGTTCTGTAGCTCTCCTTGTGGATCTCTTGTCCCTTCCAGGTCTTTCTATCTCCCCCTTCTTTCATAAGATTTCCTGCACTCTGCCCAAAGTTTGGCTATGAGTCTATGTATCTGCTTTGATACCTTGCTGGGTAGAGTCTTTCAGAGACCCTCTATGATAAGTTCTTGTCTTGTTCCCTGTTTTCTCCTGAACCATGTTCCTCTGGAGGAACAACCAGTGCTCTTAACCGCTAAGCTATCTCTCTATCCCAAGTGTGTACTCTAGTAAGGGGAACAGGGACTATTTTTGACATGAACTCAATGGCAGGCTCTTTGACCCCCCTCCCCCCACTGAGGGAGGAGCTGCCCTGCTAGGCCACAAAGGAGGACTCTGCAGCCAGTCCTGAAGAATACCTGATAAACCATAATCAGATGAAAGGGGAGGATGTCTTCCCCAATCAGTGGACTTGGAAAGGGGCAGGGAGAAGACCAGGGAGGGAGGGTGGGATTGAGAGGGAATGAGGGAGTGAGATACAGCTGGGATACAAAGTTAATAAACTGTAACTAATATAAAAATTAAAAATATAATAAAAATTATATAATGACTAAGTACAAGAGATCCATTAGCATTGCATAATTATAGAATTGTATTGACCATTTCAAGTAAACTTACCAGTTATTAGTAAAACCAAACAAGTCAAAGATTTTGTCTTTGATGATGTCCAACACAATGAAAGAAAAACAATTTCTCAGTTTGTTTTGTATAGATAACTGAATTTGTTAATGGAAAGTATTTTCTTGGCAAGGGTTACTCTGAAGTAAAAAACTATTTCCATTTGCACAGAATTGAGGATTTCTTGGCATACCAAGGAGGGTGTTGCTCCATGGCTTCGGAATGAACACAGAGAATATTTGATGGGCATGGGAAATGCAAGCTCTGGAAGCTGTGTCATACAGACACACCTCCTACTTTTGGATTTGCTTGACTTATTATGAACCTCTCATTCCTATTCTCTTTTTCTTTCTCCCTCTGGTGTTATTTTTGCATTAACTTGTAACCAAGGTACTATCACTGACCTCAGACTCATTGCAAACTGTGCTTATTAATTATAATAACCATCATCCAGTTTCTAAGAGTTATGCTCTTTCCAAAAAATAAAAAATAGCCTGACTTTATATATAAGCAATACTATATCCATTTAACCAAGTCTGATTAAGTAAAGAAATATGTCAAAAATGAATTTTACAACACTTCAATTTCCTACATTTTTGTCAGTTGGGAATTGATCTATATTTACTGTTTAATGACATTAGTGAGGGGAATCTAAGATGGTGGTGCTGAGAAGATACTGTCTGATGAGCTAGACAGCAGTGACTGCACAGCAACCAACAGTCCAAACCCTGGACCCTGAAACACAAGCAATTGTGTTTTCCAGGTGAGAGATAAACCCATAGTGTGGGAAGCAACCAGGTCTGTTCTCAGGTCACCCAGCTAAACGCTAGGAGAGTTCTCAGTTCCTGGCAGGCACTTGGTAGCTAGCCCATAACCACAGGACTGCATGCTCCGATCACCATCCCGCCCACAATATTAGAGACTGGGATTTCCAGTCAAGAGAAAACCCCATGGTAAAGGAAGCAATCAAAACCAACCTCAGGTCACCCAGTCAATTCCTGGAAAAGGTGTGGGGGTCCAGCAAGTGCTCAGCTGCCAGCCCAGAGACACAGGCCTGTGAGCCTAACTCACTGTCACAGACAGAACTGTGGGCCCCCAGGCACCATAGACTTGGTTTCCCTGTCAGGAGGAAACCCCATGATGAGGGAAACATCAGGTCCAACCTCAGGGTATTCAGCGGACACCTCACCCTTATCGAAAAGTACTCCTGAAAAGTTTCTGGTTCATACTAGTGCCCAGTGGCCAGGACAGAGCCACTTCACCTGTACCTGTGTGCTCTACTTACCGTACCAGACTGAACTATGGACCCCAAAACACCAAAGACTGGGTTTCCCTGTCAGGAGAAAACCCTATGGTGGAGGAAAAATCAGTTCCGACCTCAGGACATACAGCTCTGGAACAGTTTCTGGTTTCCGGAAGGCTCTAGCCTCAAGCCTCCTGCCACTCACATGAGAGGTGTGTTCACCTGCCACTTTACCGCTTGGGTATTGGGGCACCGAGCTCCAACCTCAGACCTATAGAAGCCTGAGATCCAAGGGATCAGCCCCCCAGACACTTGCTCCAAGGGGCAACCAGTTATTCCTAGCTAAACTGACCAAACCGCAAGGCTTCCTGTTTCTTTAAGTGGGCTGCACCCAAAAAACACCTTGTAAGAACAGCAGCAATAGCTCACTAAATTCAGAGCAAGAACTAAGCTGTAGGTCAGCTGTCTCCAGGACTTGTCCTGGTGAGAAGAGAGCCCCCTGACTACCAACAACCATAGTTACCACACAGATCCATATGCCTGAGGTGAGCTGTGGCAATTCCTGAGAATCACTGGCCATTCAGTGAATATAACCAAAAGCTGAGGAGGCCTCCTTCAGGAACTACCATCTTCCTTCTAAGGGATTCTCCCCTATCAGTGGACTGGGGAGAAGGTGCATGGGAGGAGAAGAAGGAGGGAGTGTGGGATTGGGAGGGGATATGGGAGGGACTACAGCTGGGATACAAAGTGAATAAATCGTAATAAATTTTTAAAAAGACATTAGTGAGGGATCATTTTAGTATTTAGAAACATAAAGTTTACGGATAGAAGATGGATTGCTTAAACTTTTTTTATGGACATTATTTCACATGCTGAGGAAATTCTTGGTGTTCATGTCTGATGCAATCAGGAAGTGAGATGGACTCCTGTTTGAGGAGAAATAGTCATATGCATGTGATAATTAAACCGATTTCAGTGTATAAGTGCAGAAAACCCGAATTTGATATTTCTTTTTACATTTCTTCTCACTATCAGAGGCACATGCACAGAAAGAAAAGATATCTTTAAAGTGTACATTTTACTTGAAATTGGGTTGGCGACATGCTAGTTGCACTCATATTAATCCTTTTCCTGGTGCTGATAAGTACATGAATCCTTTTAGATTACTGCTATTTGTGACAATCTTAGGCTAACATACAAAATTTACTGCAAAGTTGGAATGGATACCCATGAGTAAAGTCATGAACTCGAAAGAGGAGATTAGTGGCAGCTCAGACATGCTCTATGCCGCCTCGTTCATTTCTTTGAGCCCAAGGTGAAAATAAGAACTATTGAAACTAGTTTAGAATAATCACCATTACAGAAGAGGAATACACTAATTATACAGATATTATTGTATTTAATTAAGCTACAAATAAGAAGAAGGTGATTCCATTTGGAATTTAAATATATGAAGTATTGAAAAATAAGTCTGACATTGCTTCTATACCTATTCAATATAATATATGCATTTTTTGTACTATGGTCAGTGAAATACTAGAATATTCAACTAACAATATCTACATTTTCTGTGTGTGTGAATATACTATTGAAACAAGTTCTCTTCTTAGAACAGTTGTTAATATTTCACTAAATATTGTCCATCGTATCTGTGATGGGACTTCTCATATTATTAACTGAGAACTAAAAACTCAAAACAATAAATCAGTTCATAGACTATAAACTAAGGTGTTAAACAATATGTAACTATTGATTGCAGGGTATGATTTTTCTTTTCTTTTACTTGACTGTGAAGGGGTGAAATGACAGATTGTAGTGACTATTGTTAAGAGGTAGATTCAAATTAACTATAAATGTTTCTGCTCTTTTACTATTAATACTCTTTAATGCTTTTGCTTTTTCTTAAGGTCAAAATATTTTAGGCAATCTTGATAAGTCTTTTACTAAGTCTACATTATGTTATTTTTTAAGATATTATTTAATTTTATTTTTATCAGTTACATTTTATTAATTCTGTATCCCAGCCGTGCTCCGAACCCTCATTCCCTCCCAGTCCCTCCCTCCCTC
>REGO01000650.1:203473-229134 GCA_010120015.1 Rhombomys opimus | reverse complement strand
TCTGGAGAGTTCTTCAGTGAGCTGAGAACTCTCAGCGTGTGCTGAGGACTAGCTGTACCTGTGGGAGGAAAGTACGCAGGCGCAAATGGGAAAAGTGCAAGCGTGTGCGCGAGCGCGAGTGTGTGTGTGTGTGTGTGTGTGTGTGTGTGTGTGTGTGGACGTGTGTGTGGACGTGTGTCTCAAGGGACCAAGTGATATCTAATGTTGAGCCCTTGAGTGTGTGGGATGGACTCTGCACTGTATTTGTCGCAGGCGCTAGTGATGATCGCAGCACAATTTCTGGCATTAACTGCCTTAAGTCCTCAATTAGCCCCACAGAGTAGGAACTTCAATGTCCCTAGTGCCCCTCTGTTTCCCAAAGTGGGTATGTGGGTGGGAGGGGGTTCGATGCCTGGCTTCTGTTTTAGAAAACCCAGGGTCTGGGGATCTGCAGATTCGCAAGGGTGCACTCATTTACATGCAGGTCACTTGGCAGAGATAGTGGAATCTGGCCTCTCTGCTCTCTGGTTTGGCCCTGCTTCTTTGATGTGCCTCGCCAGTTCTGTGCTGCTGTCACTGCCAGGTTCTGAGGTCTTGCTGCAGCTGGAGATTTCAGGGTGGTCACATCAGTAGTGATCGGTGTAACCAGGCTCTCTGTTCTCTGGTTTGGCCCTGGTTAGTCATAAACTGGAGGGCTGTTGTGCCCTGCCAGCTCAGTGCTGCCCTGCCACCAAGTCCCACTGTAACTGGTGACTGGGTCGCTAGTCCCGTTGCTTTCTGGGAAGTCCTGGCATCTCTTCACCATGCTCTCCAAGCTTGGGAGGCCCAGCGCCTGGTGTATCTAGGTTGTATGGTGTTTCTGCCTGGTTTTGGTGAATATATAGCGTATTCTCTGTCACTGTGGGATTGGGCGGGCCGTACCGTCACTGATGGCGATCCTGTGGAGCTAGTATGTTGTCTAGCAGACTCGGGCCCTGGGAGGATGGTGCAGCCGCCGTGCGGATCTGGGACTCCGGGACATGTACTGCTGATCCTTGCCTGCCGCTAAAGGGCTTGGACCTCTGCCCCAGTGGCTGTATACCTCAGGCAGTTAGGTCTGCTCTGAGAAAGACCAGTCAGCTGTGCCGCTGTGCCGAGGTGGAGGGAGGTCTGGGGGAGGGGAGTGCCGCGAGATCAAAGGATCGTTTCTCTCCTTCCCCAAACAAGTCCCCGGGTGACCGGAGACGAAAGTTTTCACCTCCTGTGATGTGGCCTGTCGTCTAGAAAGCTCCACCGTTGTCTTCCTGGGTTAGAGGTCCTTCCATTCACCAACTCAGAAGTTCAGGTATTCCACAGCTCGGAAACTGTGTGTGCTCGTCTCCATCTTGGCTCCGCCCCCCTACATTATGTTTGTAAAAAGAGGACTCAGTGACTCAACTTACTTTTTGATGAGAGTATTTGGAAAATACATCTGATACCCAAACTAAAATGATATGCTGATTTTTTTTTCCTTCAAATGATCAGTTCAAGAAAAATACGGATCTTAATCTATGACTTTTGTGAAATTTTTATTCCTTAAGTTATATGAATTAATAAAGGAAAGCCAGTTCTGGTATTTGGGGTCAAGCAGCAAAACCTAGTCAACTACAAACTCACTTAGTTTATATGTTCCATCTGCTAAGGTTTGTACCCCATATATGGGCCATCAATTGATTTATCCCCTGTTTCTTTGCTCCACTTGTTTTTTTGTTTTTGTTTTTGTTTTTTCTTGTATGTATGGCTGGTTTGTATGTCAGCCCAGCTCTAACCACTGTAGTAAGGGAAGGTCCCCTATCTTTGCAGAAATCATTTCTCTTCATTATGTGTTGTTTTAAGGAGTGGGCAAATCAATTATACTGATATTTAAATGCAAAGCTCAAAGGAAATAAGGAAATAGATTCAGATTTCCTCAATTACAAAAGCCAAAGGAAAGACACTTGAGTAATCCAAGTCACTTAAATGCTCTACCCAAAATTAAACTTAAAGTGCAAAATCTAAAACCAAGCATCATTCACAGAAACATTAGCACGCAGACAGACCAAACTTTCCAATGATCACTTTCCTCTTTAGACCTCCAGTTCTTCATCAACAGAGACCTGCTTTTCAGTTCATTGTCAGCTCTCTTATTTATATTGTTTCTATTTTTATTAGGAGTTTGTGCTTTGCCAAGTTGAACTGAGTCAGTTTCTGCTGCTTTCCAGTTAACCCATTTAACCTGTATCTTCAGTATGTTTTTCCATGGTAATACGATATTTAAAACATACATCCTAGTAATAACATTTGAAATATGAGAGCAAAGTAAACAGAGTTCCTTGTTAATTTCTCTTTGTGTTACTGGGGATTCTGAACAGAAAATAATTTCCATCAAACTAATAGTCTGTGGCATTTGCTTTTATCCATCAAATAAAGAAAGTTTAGGAATGTAACATCATACATTGTATTAAACTGTAGCATAGTCCAAACCACAGGTTCCCTGGGCACAGGGATTTGATTTTATTTTATATCTGCCATATGCCCTGTGCCTAGACAGGCTCCCTAATACATCATAGTAACAGAAAAAAATGTTTTGATGAATTAAATATTATTACATATAATCACTAAATATTCACTAATATAATCAAGTCATATTTTTCTCAGTTTAAAACAAAAATATAATTATGATGAGCCCACACATCTCACATAGTATTGGTTGTGTTATTGACATATAATTTTTTCCTGTAATTCAAGAACAATTAACTAATACCTGTTCCTGAAATTTTAATTATTTGTTCAGAAAAATGCTTGTCCAGTGATTTTTGTTTTAATGGAATAAGAGGTAGTTTATTCCTAGGTTATTTTGTTTGATCATGGCCCAGGTAAACAGATTAAGGTTGTATAACATTCCATGTTTCAATGGGAAAGCAGATTTATGAAGTTTATATAGTTTTATGAAACAAAGAAATAAATCAGGCAAATTTAAAATACATTAGTATGTACATCAGAGAGGCAGTTTTAGTGTAATAACGGAAACTTTCTCTAGGCCCAAGATTCTTACCCGTTGAGTCGGTGGAAAATAGTGGTCTGCTAAGTTAATAGATTCTGAAAAGTCTTTTATTTATTAATCACAAGATGCCTGCTCTAACACAGGGATGGGCAAGAAGTGCCTGATCTGGGGTTCTATACGTAGGTCAATATAAGTTACTTATCTGGACCTGCATTCTTCCATCTCTCCACATCTCCAATCAGTGTTTGCAAACATGGCTTCCAGAAGCTCTTGTTCACACTTTCTACAGCTGATCAAGCAGTACATTTTGTGAATTCTAGGAGCATCTAGTATTTATTAAATATTATGAGTTCCGTTGTAGCTATGCAGATCATTCCTAAGATCTGATGAAGATGATGAAGATGGACCTGAGATGGCAAGACAACAGAAAAAGGTTAAATAACTTAAAGCCTTTTAGTTAAGAAGACCTAATTCTTTGTTGAGGAAAATGAAAAGGGGAAAAGAAATTATGGTGATTGTAGTGAAAGAAATGAATATCAAATAGAAAGTATTCACTTTTATATATCTGAAAGTGGTATATTTACATAGGAATTTGAACAATTTACTAATGATTTTAACAGAGTTTCTATGAGGAAATCAGAGTCATCATTGTTTGGTAGTTGTCTGTGCATCTGGTCCACTCAAATAAGAAGTGCGGAGAGCAAGAAAATCCGCCATCCACAGCAAAGAGACAATAATGTGTTACCCAGAACCGAATGATCTGCCCTGAAAACACACACATGAGTAACATCACACAGACTGCGCGGGTTACAGTTATAAATATATATGCATATGCATGTATAAACTATCAGTAGTTAATAAAAAAAGAGACCATGAATCCGAAAGAGAGCACGCAGGGACATGTGGGAGTGCTTAGGGGAGGAGAGGAAAAGGAGAAATGAGGTAACTGTATTACAATCTCATTTTTTTAAGTTAAAAATAGAGTAATCGAAGAAAATAATAATCAGAGAAAATGGATGAAGTGATTTATGTTTAAATTATTTGAGAAAAAAGCGCATTTTTTCCTGTACCACAAATTATTATGTTCAACCTAATTATTTTTTCAGAGTTAAGAAAAATATTATAACTAAGAAGCTCTTCCTTCTCTACTCCCAGTCCCACCCTCTCTCTTTTGTAGCCTCCATTTGCCTGCAAATTTCATGATTTCCTTGATTTTTATTGTTGAGTAGTATTCCTTTGTTTAAATGTGCCACAATTTCTTTATCCATTCTTCACTTGAGGGATGTCTAGGTTGTTTCCAAATTCTGGCTATTACAAGTAAAACTGCTATGAATATAGCTGAGCAAATGAGAACTCCTTCAGCTGATAAACATCTTCAGCAAAATGTTTCAATTCTATACAACTAATACATAAATTTTAGAGCAGAAAATGAAGTTTTCTGCTTCTAGGAATGATGTAGCAATAGGAGGTAGATGTGATGTCTCAGAAGTGTCAGAAAATAAAATACTAGACCATATATATGGAACAACTGTGTTTAGGCAATAAAACACAGACAAAAGCACAATTATTTTAAAAATAACATCTATTCACAACAGATCATACATTAAAAAAATGTGTTAAATATTTCAGTGTTGTTTATGTTTACCACCTTTTCTCCTTCACAATATGACCACACATACAGATTTTTTTAAACAACTACTTTTTTCTAATAGTCCAACTGAAGAGGAAATAAATACTTAATGGATTAAATCCAAAGTAATAATAACTAATGAATATATAGTGTGATTCACTGTGGATGGGCTTGTGTGACAGTGTGAGAGTAAGATAATGACTTACTATCCTACTCTTCATGTAGGAAGCCAAGTGTGTATGGTGATATGCAAATGTATTAGGAGGATTACAAATACTGTTTCAGAAGTACATTCTGCTTTTCTATGTAGAGTATAGACTGGAATGCTGGGAAATACTAAAGTTTCCTCCTATTTTCACACACAATATACTATGCATGGAAAAGAAACATAACCCCATGCCGAGATGTAGCCCATGGGCTGCTCAGTTGCCAGGTGGGTTCCCTAGTAAGGGGAGCAGGGGCCTTCTCTGACATCACCTCCCCCTGGCAAGGTGGGCTAACTAGGCTTCAGAGAAAGAGGATTCAGACATCCCTGAGGAGACCTGATAGACTAGATAGGCCAGGTAGTAGGGGAGATGGACCTCCCCTATCAGTGGACTAGGGGAAGGACATGGGGGAGGAAAAAGGAGGGAGGGTGGGACTGGAAGGAGATAAGGGAGGGGGCCACAACAAGGATACGAAGTTAATAAATTGTAATTAACACTAATAATACTAGTAAAATAAAGAAAAATGTTTAAGAAAATGAGCATTTTACATAACTTCTCCAGCCACTTTGTTGAAGGTGTTTATCAGCTGAAGGTATTCTCTGGTTGAATTTTGGAGTCACTCATGTGTTCTATCATATCCTCTATGTATACTGATACTTTCACTTCTTCCTCTCAAATTTGTATCCTATTGCTCTCCTTTATTTTTCTTATTGCTCTAGCTAGGACTTCAAGTACTCTGTTGAAGAGCTACAGAGAGAATGGACAACCTTACCTTGTCCCTGATTTCAGCGGTATTGATTTAAGTTACTCTTCATTCAGTTTGATGTTGGCTGTAGGATTGCTGTATATTGTCTTTACTATGTTTATGTATCCCTGATCTCTCCAAGACTTTAAATCTGAATGGGTGTTGGATTTTGTCAAATGATTTTTCGGCATCTAAGGAGATGACCATGTGGTTTTTCTCCTTCAGTTTGTTTATATGGTGGGTTACATTGAGGGACTTTATATATATATAAAACCACCCCTGAATGCCTGGGATGAAGCCTGCTTGGTCATGTTGGATGATATCTTTTATATGTTTTTGGATTCAGATTGTGATTATTTTATTGAGTATTTTTGCAACAATGTTCATAAGAGAGATAGGTCTGAAGTTCTCTTTTTTGTTGGGTCTTTGTGTGATTTAGGTATTAAGGTGATTGTGGCTTCATAGAATGAGTTTGGTAATGTTCCTTCTGTTTCTATTTTGTGGAATAGTTTGAATAGAATTGAAGTTAGCTCTTCTTTGAAGGTCTGTTAGATTTCTACACTGAAATCATCAGGTCTTGGCTGTTTATGGCAGGGAGAATTTTGATGACTCCTTCTCATTCCTTGGGGCATATAAGAATATTTATTCTATTTACCTGAACTTGATTTAATTTTGGTAAATGGAATCTATCAAAAAATTGTACTTTTTATTTAAATTTTCAAATTTTGTAGCACATAGGTTTTGTTGTAAGACCTAATGATTGTTTGGATTTCCTCAGTGTCAGTCATTAAGTTCATCTTTTCGTTTCTGAATTGCTGATTTGAATAGTTTCTCTCTGTTTTTTAGTTAATTTGGCCAAGAATTTTCTACCTTGTTGATTTTTCTCAAAGAACCAGCTCTTGGTTTCATTGATTCTTTTAATTGTTTTCTTTGTTTTTCATTCACTGATTTCAGATCTGCATTTGATTATTTCCAATATTCTCCTCCTCGTGGGTGTGTCTGCTTCTTTTTTTTTTTCCCCTAGGGCTTTTAGGTGTGCCATTAAGTTACTTGTATGAGAAGTCTCCAGCTCTTTTTGGAGTCACTTATTGCCATGAACTTTCCTCTTAGCACTGCTTTTATTTTGTCCCATATGTTTGGGTAAGTTGTGCCTTCATTTTTATTGATTTTTAGAAAGTTTCTAATTTCTTTTTTCATTGTTTCTGTGAACAACCTCTCACTGAGAACCTAGTTGTTCATTTTCCATGTGTCTGTAGGCTTTTTGCTAAATATGTTGTTGCTGAGGTCCAGCTTTAGTCCATAGTGATCTGATAGGATACAAGGGATTATTTCAATCTTTTTTTATCTGTTGAGGCTTGCTTTGTGATGAACCATATGGTCTATTTTGGAGAAGGTTCCATGAAGTACTGAGAAGAAGGTAAATTCTTTTGGGTTTGGGTAGAAGTTTCTTTACAAGTCTGTTAGGTCCATTTGATTCATGAACTCTGTTAGAGTCATTCTTTCTTTGTTAAAATTCTGTTTTCTTGACCTGTCCTTTGTTGAGAGTGGGGTATTGAAGTCTCCTACTATTAAGGTGTTGGAATCGATGTGTGACTTAAGCTTTAATAATGTTTCACTTACAAATGCAGGTGCTCTTGTATTTGGGCATAAATATTTAGGATTATGATGTCATCCTGGTGGATTTTTCATTTGATGAGAATGAAGTGCCCCTTCTCATCTTTTTTCGATTATTTTGGTTGAAAGTCTATTTTAGTAGATATTAGAATAGCAGCTCCAGTTTATTTTCTGGGTCTTTTTGCTTGAAAAGCCTTTTTCCAGGCCTTTACTCTGAGGTAATGTTTATCTTTGTTGCAGAGGTGTGTTTCTTGGATGCAGGAGAATGTTGGATCCTGTTTCTGCAATCATTCTGTTAGTCTGTGTCTTTTTATTATAGTTGAGTCCATTGATGATGATAGATAATAGTGACCAATGAATGTTCCTTTTATTGTGGAGTTTGTGGTGTTACTGTGCTTCTATACTTGTTTTTTTTTTTAATTTTTTGTTGTGAAGTTATCTATATCTTATGTTTTCTTGAGCGTACTTGTTTTCATTGGATTGGAGTTTTCCCTCTAGTATCTTCTGTAGGCCTGGGTTGCTGAGTAGATATTGTGTAAGTTTAGTTTTCTTGTGGAACATTTTGTTTTCTCCATGTATGTTGACTGAAAGGTTTGCTGGGTATGGTAGTATGTGTTGGCGTCTGTTGTCTTTTAGAGTGTGCATGACATCTGTCCAGGCCCTTCTGGCTTTCATAGTTTCTGTTGAGACATCTGGTATGATTCTGATAGGTCTACCTTTCTATGTTACCTGGCCTTTTTCGCATGCTGCTTTTAATATTTTTTATTGTTCTGTAGATTCAGTATTTTGACTATTGTGAGACATGAGGTGTTTCTTTTCTGGTCTAGTCTATTTGGTGTTCTGTAGGCCTCTTGTTTTTAATGGACATCTCTTTAAGTTGAGAATATTTTTCTCCTATGACTTTTTTGAAAATATTTTCAGGACCTTGAAGCCAGGAATCTTCTTATTTGTCTATTCCTAATATTCTTAGATTTTGTCTTTTCATGGCATCCTTGATTTCTTGGATGTTTAGAACATTTGCGATTTTACTTTTTTCTTTGAGAGAAGTATCAATTTCTGCAGCTGTATTTTCAGCATCTGAGATTCTCGCTTCCATTTCTTGTATTCTGTTGATGATGTTTACCTTTGTGTTTCTCTATCTTTCTCTAAGTTCTCCAATTCCAGGTTTTTCTCTGTTTTTTCTTTATTGATTGTAATTCTTTTTTCATGTCTTGCACCATTTCCTTCATCTGTTTGATTGCGGATTCTTGTCTTTCCACGATGGCCTCTTTTTATTGTTGTTGTTGTTCATTTCCTCTCTGTGTGCCTCTACATGTTCTTCTATTTGTTTAGCTGTATTTACCTGGTATTTCTTTGAGAGCTTTGTTCATTTCCTCTTTTTGTAACTCTAATAACTGGATAAGCATAGCTTCAAAATAATTTTCATCTGTTTTCGATGAATTAAACTATCCATTGGTTTGGGGGATTGCTCATTAAGCCATGATATCTTGGTTTTTGTTGATGTGTTCTTACGCTGACCTTTAGCCATCTGCTTATCTATAACCTTTGCCATTTGTTCCTGGAGTCTGTACTTCAGACTGGGTACATCTGGCTCTGGTGTCTGGAGTATTCTTCAGGAAGATGAGAGAGGTCCACTGGTTCGAGAGTGGATGTTGGTGGTTCAGCTGTAGCTAAGGGAGGAAGGTCGCAGTTACATATATGCAAGCATGGGAGTCAGTAAGGAAGTGTGCCTTAAAAGATAGGGTGCTAGAGCATGTAGATGCCTGGAAGGGTAGAGCATAGCCCAGGTGGGGCTGCTGGCACTGTTTACATGTGCAATGGGCATGTGCAGGTGCCATGAATGCCTCAGTGGCCCACAGGCCTGTAGTAATGTCCTCCAGGTATTCAGATCTGTCTGGGTTGCACCATCTTGACTCCAGGAAATTTTTGCCTGGACTCCATTGGGAGACCCAAAGAACAGGGGCTGCAATGTTGAGAACATAGTCCCAAGGATCCCTATGTTGCCCATAGTTGGGGAGGGTGGGATCAAATGTCTGGCTTCTAGTGTAGAAGGACCCCAGATCTAGGGCTCTGCATGCACTCTCTTGAAGGCACACTTAGATGTTCACTGGCCTATGCAGAAAGCACAAGGGTTTCCCCTGTTCTCTCTTCTCAGATTTGCATTCTAAGGAGCAAATGAAAGGGTAGGAGATCTATCAGTTAAATGGTGTCTGTTGTTTGACCACTGAGCAAGAAGGCCCATACTTGAGGCAGGCTCCTGTGTTGTCTCAGTCACTGAGAATGAAGGCTCTTGCTTGGGGCAACCACAGCCACCTCTGCAGAGCTGGGAGGCCCATGCTTGGGGCTCAGCAACTGCCTGCCTCATCCACCAAGCAGGGAGGCCAGTGCTTGGGGTAAGGGGAGGTTCAGGGGTAGAATAAGGCCCCAGAGGTGTCCTCAGGTGACCTAGATCCAAACTTTCCCAGTTTGTGGGTTGTCTCCTCTTGCCCAAGAAGCCACAGTGTCCATCATCTGGCTTCAGTGATGCTCCACTCACCAATTTCAGAGTTTCAGATCCTGTGCCCCTGAGATATGGTGTATGCTGATCACTGCCTATGGATTCCTCTCAGATGGCATTTTCAAAGGCCATTAGTATAGATTACACACACACACACACTCTCTCTCTCTCTCTCCTCTATTCTTTCTTCCCATTTTTCCCTTAACCCTTCCCTATTCTATTAATCACCTTTCCCTGATTTTATATTAATGGAGTAACAGAGGAGAATTCAAGGTGTTTGTCTTTAATTTCCATTTCTCAAATAATTTTATAAAACCAAGTCTAAAACTGCTTGCCTATCTTGGTAACATAATTTGAACCAATTGTCCTGGGAATACTTAGAGACCATTAATTTTTGACCCAGGGCTCATTTTTCAAACTTGAAGATAAATTTTTCCATTATCTGTTTGGCCATGGTTTCATTTCCTTATTGACATTTATATTGCTGTTAAGCTCTTTAATAAGACAAATACTTGTATTAAAAGAAAATGAAAAAGAATGAATGACTCTAATTAAATTTACTGAAGTTTTTCTTTTTGCAATCACATGAACCACTTGAGCTTTGCACTACTTTTGAATGAAGTGTGAAATAACTCATTTACTCAAATTTACTCAAATTTATTCTTAAGGACAAATTTTATAATAAAGAACCTGTTATTCAGCTGATTCACTAGGTCAGGAATAAGTCAAGCATCCTTTCTTTTTTTAAGAAAGTAAAATAGTCTATATTTAAAGTACAGCTAAAAAATAAAAGTGACAGTTCTTGTAATCTCATGATTACTGAGGAGTCTGCACAAATAGGTTCTATCTAACCTTTCTTAGCATAACATATAAAGATCAAACTATCACAGGTTGGAACCTAGACTAAATTAATACTTTTGTTTTCTATTAGAGTTCAGAAAACCCCCTTTTAGTTTCTGATATTGCTGATTTGGATAGTTTCTCTCTGCCTTTTTAGTTAATTTGGCTAAGGGTTTGTCTATCTTGTTGATATTGTCAAAGAAACAGCTCTTGGTCTCATTGATTTTTTTGAATTATTTTCTTAGTTACTTATTCATTGATTTCAGAAATGAGTTTGATTATTTTTAATCTTCTACTCCTCATGGGTGTGTGTGCTGCTTTTTTTTTCTAGGCTTTTAGGTGTGCCATTAAGTTACTTGTATGAGATGTCTCCAACTTCTTTCTGGAGGCACTTATTGCTACGAGCTTTCCTCTGAGCACTGCTTTCATTGTGTACCATAAGTTTGGGTAAGATGTGCCTTCATTTTCATTGGATTTTAGGAAGTCTCTATTTCCTTTTTTCATTTCTTCCCTGACCAAGCTGTCATTGAGTAGAGAGTTGTTTAGTTTCAGGTTTCTTTTAGACAACAAAACTAACTCTTTACCAAAATAGGATCACCCCTAATATGCACATTTTAGAATGTATCTAGTTAAAAGCCTTTTAAATGACTGAAGTTTTAAAGTATGAAAAAAAACCAGCTAAGAAACCATTCCTGCAAACAACACTAATATCACCAGCACTTAAAATGTTTACACAAGCACATTTTTATATTTGATAAAGGAAATGTAACAATCTATTAAATATTTGAAAGTTAACGTATAGAAATTAAAGTCCTAGCAGTACACACTCCTCTAGTGGGCTAGTCCAGGCACCAACAGCTTCTAGGAGTCCCATGTTCCATTCTTAGGAACAGCTAGAGCACTCAGATCGAAGTCCCTGCACAAGGCTCCCGGTCTTACCTGGTTGTGGAAAAGAGTTTTCCAAAGGGTGTTACAGTTAGCTCTTTTTAGTCAGATTGTAGATACCAGACAGCAGTGGAAATCCACGCATTCCAGGGCTGGTGATGATGCCACAGTGTAAGAGCACTTCCATTGAACTGCTGTGCTAACTGCAGAGGATGGAGGTTGACACCTGTGCTTTGTCAGTTCTAGCTGGCGGTCAGGGGCTAGCCAACTCTATCATGGCCTGGCAGGAAACCAAGCCCTGGGCATCCAGCCACACATTCTTCAGCGAGAAGGAGAGCCTGTCCTTCCCCAGAAAGGAAGTGAGAGAGGTAGATTTTATTTCATGAATCAGGAACACTACAAACCTTAGGTGGTGGGAGGAGTTTGGGGGTTGGGGGTGAATGTGTTTGATCCACTGGGGCTAATGGTGCTAGAGGTCCTTCATTTACAGGTAGCAGCACAGTCCTATCACAACGGGAACACAGTGCTTTATTATCCTAAGGGTGGGGGAAGAACTCCAGTTACAGTTAGAAGAATGGGAGGTTATTGTTTGAAAGCTAAGATCTTATTAGCATAGAGTATTTCGAAGAATCCCAGATGCTTGCTCAACAGATTCTCCCAGGAGAAAAGGAGCTGAGCATTTCCCCCTAAGGACAAGGCGACATTCTCCAGGTAACTGATGTGGGGATTGGACTCCCCAGACAGGCATAGAAGAAGGAGTGCAGTTGGCAAAGAGAGTCTGTCATTTTGCACTGAACTCAGGGGCTATCTGGTAATGCCAAAATTCAAACACAAAACACATAGAAAATATTCAAATACACATTTACATATTCACATACATACAAAACAGTAAAAACTAACACATTAAATTAATTACATTTATGTAGTAAAAGATGTTATGTAGGATGATATGAATTATAATCTGTGCAAAATAAAATTGATAGAATGAAAAACACAAGAATTCTAAGTCTTTGGGAGAAAAAAAGCATACCTTGAAATGTAAAAGACTGAAAAGAAGACAGACCATTTAATGTGTTTAATTTTTTTTTTCTTAAAATATCATTTATTTTAACCAACACTCTACTGCTTCAATCTGTATGTCTTTGTGTCTCTGCCTCTGTCTTTCTATGTCTCTATCTCGCCTGTCTCTCTGTTTCTCTCTGTCACTCCTTCTCTCTGTTTGCGTGTGTGTATATCTGTGCACAAATATGAATATGATTATACACTGTATCCATGGCAATGACAATCTCATGAGTAGGCCCTGCCTTTCACCTTATCTGACACAGGGTCATTTTGTTGTGTGCTGCATCTGCAATGCTCGCTGCCACCATGAATTTGGAATTCTTTTTCTCCCATCTCTCCATAGGAACACTGGGAGTACAAATGCACAGGGTAAAGAAACTTCCTTGGTGTTTCTGGAGGTACAGATGTCATGGATAGTTCAACTCATAACTTTTCCTGTGTTATTCTACTGATCTATGAGCATTGGAGTTCTTTTCTATCCTCTCACATCTCCTTCAGTTTCTTTAATCAATGTCTTTGAGTCTTTTGTCATACAAGTCTTTTATTTGCTTTGTTAGAGGCACCCAAGATATTTGACATTACTTGAGGCTATTTGAAAAGATATTTTGTCTTCCCAAACTTCATTCTCAGTTGATTTGTCTTTTGTATAAAGGAGGTCTACTGATATTTGTGAATTATAATTTTAACCAGCTAAGTTGCTGAAAGTATTTATTGGCTATAAGAGTTTCCTGATGAAGTTGTTAGGGTCATCTACCTGTCTTTTTACATCTTCTTCAAATAATGTACTTTTACTTTTTCCTTTCTGATTTGTATCTTTTTGGTTTACTTCAGTGATCTATTTGCTCCAAGTACTATATTGCATGGTTATGGAGAGAGTAGACAGCCTTGTCAGTTTCTGATTGCAATGGAATTGCTTTGAGTTTCTCTCCACGTAAGTTGAGTGGTTATGGACATGTTGTAAATGACTTTTAATAGGTTGAGGCATGTCCCTTGTATTCCTAATCTCTCCTGGATTGTTTGTTGGATTTTGTCAAAGGCTTTTTCTGTATCTAATGAGATGATCATTTGGATTTTTTTTTTTTTTGCTTGTTTACTCGATGGATTACATTCATAAAGTTACGTATGTTGAACACATAAATCTGCATATACATCTCTGGGATGAAGCCTACTTGATCATGGAGAGCATTCTTTTTGTTGTGTTGCTGGATTTGGTGTGCAAGTATATTATAGAGAGTTTTGAATGTATTTTCATAAGGGACATTGGTCTGCAATTCTCTTTGCTTGGGGTTTTTGTGGTTTTGGTATCAGGATAACTGTGGCCTTTGCATAAGGGTTTGTCTGTCTCACTGATTTTCTCAAAAGAATCAACTCTGTTTCAATGATCCTTTGTATAGTTGTTCTGTGTTTCTATTTTATTGATTACAGTTCCAGTTTGTTACTTGTGGTCTACACATTTGGGGTGTGGTTTCTTCTTTTTGCTCTAGACCTTTTGGTATGCTATTAATTTACTAATATAAAACCTCTCCAATATTTTTAATGTAAGCACTTAGTGCTATGCACTGGCCTCTTAAAACTGCCATGATTGTATCTTATAAGTTTGGGTAGGTTTTCTATTAATTTTCATTCAATTCATGGAATATTGGTAGTTTTTTTTTTTTTGAGTGTCAAGTGTCTCTCCCTGCCTCTTGTGAATATATTTAACTTGAAGTCTATTTTTGTGAGATGTTAAAATGGCTACAACAGCTAGTTCCATTTGCATGAAATATTTTTTCGATTGTTTAATCCTGAGGTATTGTCTATCCTAGATGTTAAGGTATGTTCTTGGATGTAACAGGGCGAGCATGGTCCTAGTTTTATACCAGGAATATTTTCTGTATTATTATATTAAGGGAATTGAGTCTAAATATTTGAGAGATGTCAATGAACTATGTTTGTTGGTTTCAGTTATTTTGCTTTTTTGGTAGTGGTGATGGTAGTGGTAGTGTGTGTGTGTGTGTGTGTGTGTGTGTGTGTGTGTGCTCATGTTTCCCCTCTTTGGATCTTTTGATCTGGAATTATTTACTCCTTGTTTTTTTACTTAGCTGTGGTTAACCTTTTCAGATTAGACATAGAGTTCCATGTTGGCAAAAATATATTATTATAAAAATGATGGTGCTACCAGCGCAAAGTCTTTATGAATCTCCATGTTCTACAGGAATGTATGACTCCATTGGATCTGAGCACTGAAGAAGTTCTGCCTCCTTCACATGAACCAACTGAACATTGATAATATGAAAAACAGCCAACATTCAAAAGGGGTTGCTATCACTGGAACTATAAATTGGACTGATATGCTTGTGGGTATGTGTGTGTGTGCCTGCCTACATTTCTGTGCACTATCTGAATGCACAAGCCCACAGAGACCAAAAGAGGGAGTCAGAGGGTGGAGTCACAGTGATTGTGAGTTACCATGTGGATACTGGAAAGTAACCCAGCTCCTCCATCAGAGCAGCACAACACTTAGCTGCTAAGCCATCTCTCTATACCTTGATTTTTCCCTTTTACTACTCTTTTAATACTTAGAAAATTATGAGGGTTGTGTCTATAAAAATATTTTTTAACATTTGTAATCCATACTTTTATTATAAATTATGTTAACTTTTGTGGGTTTTTTCAGTATTTAATTCTTTTTTTTAAATTCTTTATTAATTACACTTTATTCACTTTGTATCCCTCCTGTGGCTCCCTCTTTCCTCCAGTCCCAACCCCTCCCTTCCTCCACCCTCTGCATGCATGCCCCTCCCCAAGTCCACTGATAGGGGAGGTCTTCTTTTCTTTCCTTCTGATCCTAGTCTATCAGGTCTCATCAGGAGTAGCTGCACTGTCTTCTTCTGTGGCCTTGTAAGGCTGCAGCCCACTAGGGGAGGTGATTAAAGAGCAGGCCAATCACAACTTCCTTCCATCTAACTCATTTAAGCAGCAGCCAAAAAAGTGTAGCATCAATGTATTTTCTGAATTCTTTTTGTTGCTGTTCTGTTCAGGAAGTTGTCTCCTGTGCCAATGAGTTTTAGGCTGTTCCCCACTTTTTTTTCCAATTGATTTAGAGTATCTGGTTTTATGTTGAGGTGTTTGATCCACTTTGACTTTAGTTTTGTGCAAGGTGATAAATATGGATCTATTTTCATTTTTCTGCATGTAGACATCCAGTTGGTCCAGCACCATTTGTTGAAGATGCTGTCTTTATTCCATTGAATGGATTTGGCTTCTTTGTCAAATATCGAGTATTCATAGGTGTGTGGGTTTATTTCTGGGTCTTCTATGCGGTTCCATTGATCCTCCTTTCTGTTTCTATGCCAATACCATACAGTTTTTATTACTGTTGCCCTGTAGTACAGCTTGAGATCAGGGATGAAGATACCTCCAGATGATCTGTTGTTGTACAGAATCGTTTGGGTGTTTCTCTATATGAAGCTGAGAATCTTTTTTTCAAGGTCTGTAAAGAATTGAGTTGTTATTTTGATGGGAATTGCATTGAATCTGTAGATTGCTTTTGGCAGGATGGCCATTTTCACAATGTTAATCCTACCAATCCCTGAGTACGGGAATCTTTCCATCTTCTGAGATCTTCTTTGATTTCTTTCTTAAGAGACTTGAAGTTTTTCTCAACAGGTCTTTCATTTGCTTGGTTAGAGTCACACCAAGGTACTTTATGTTATTAGTGGCTATTGTGAAGGGTGTTGTTTCCCTAATTTCTTTCTCAGCCTTTTTGTCTTTGGTATACAGGAGGGCTTCTGATTTTTTTTAGTTGATTTTGTATCCTGCCACTTTGAATTCTTACAGTGACTTTAGCAACAAAATATCTTTTATTCATTCTATGATGCACCATGAATCCTTGATTTTTGCTAATATATGCCAAAAAATAAAAATAAGATACACAGAAGAAAGGTAATTCATGTTTTCTTGTATCTTCACTCTGGAGTTTATTAAGAAACTATTAAACAGTTCATTTTAATGTTTCTGTAAATATGTATTTTCTTTTTAATATTTAAAGATATATTTACCTTTGCAAAACTGCCTTGTACTCAACATAAAAAATAAGTACAAGAGAAAAAGAAACAGATGTAGTAAATAAATGAAACATTTTTACAATGTTGAGCTTGTAACATCATGCTTCCTACTTCTAAATTCTAGTGAAAAGGTACATTTTGCAAATTCATAAAATATTTATTTTTCATGAACTAAAGAATGTAGAGTACTATGTATGCCAGACTAATCCTCAATAAGAAAATGAATAATCAAAGGAATGCCACACCTGCCATAAAAATTCCAAATTGCTAAATGATAGCTAAACTGCAATGGAATTTAGTCTTAGTTTATTGATTCTATATGTGACTGCAATATTCAAGATGATAATAATCTCTTTTGTGAAAGGTTTTGAAAATAAGGGAATGGCTAGCTGTCTTTTGGTGGCTCCGAAAATCAAATTATAAACATGAAGACAGCAATTCAACATGGTGTTGTAGTGAGGTCCCTTAATCTCAGAACTCAAGAAGAGGCAAGCAGGGCTCTACTGGTTCAAGGCCGGTCTGGTCAGTATAGGGGGTTCCAGGCCAGCCAAGCTTACACAGTGAGAGCAAATCTCAAAACAAAAGACATTTCCAAACTGCTGTGTTTCTGAATTATGTTTAAGTTACCTTCAAATTCAAAGATGGAAGAAAATGTGTAATCATATAAATCCAGGTTAGATAATGCATACTCAAGTTTGGCTTTAGAAAAATTCTATAACCCTCTAAACAACACAAAGGAATTCATCACAAAATCTGGTTTTGTTTCTTACAGTTTGGCATGCCAGTCCAGGTAATTCTTTTATTTATGAAGGCTAGTATGATGGCTATTCCTGGTTGTCAACTTCACTACATCTATAACAAAGTATATCCCAAAGTGGCTGGAAACATCTGTGAGAAACTATGCTTTTGTAATGTGGAGATACATATATATACATACGTATGTATATGTATATATATTTACATCCAGACTGCAATTTACCCTCCCTCCTCTTCTCCCAGTTGCTCTTCCTCAAACTCCCTCCTTCCAATCCACTCTTTCTCAGTTACCTTCATAAAATAGCAGGACTTCCAGGGATATCAAGCAAGGATGGTATATCTAATTTTAATAAGAGTAGGCACCTCATATTAAGGCTGGATGAGACAACCCAGTAGGATGACAAGGGTCCATAAAAAAGAAACGGCTCTCACTCCCACACTTAGGAGCCCCAGAAGAAGACCCAGCTACACAACTGTAACATATATACAGAGGGCATAGGTTAGACCCTCGGAGGCTCCCTTGTTATTCAGTCAGTCTCTGTGAACACCTATGAGTCCTGGTTAGTTGATACTGTGATTTTTCTTGTGGTGACTTCTGGGGTTTTGCTGGATTAGGTTAAAGTCTAATATCTTCAATAAGCCATTTATTTTTCCTATTTCTGTCATGGTGGACTCATTTTTCTCATCTGGGTGACCTCATCTTTTGTAAAGTGTCATATAGCCCTAACATAATATTACAGGCCAGACCTTTTCCTGATAAAGAAAGCTGTTAATCTAGCCAGTTAGCCAGTATTTATGTATATTCACACCCTAAGCTAACAAGATCCATGGGTTATTTGACTTCCCAAATGACTTTTGACTTCATCTGGAGAGTTTCCCTCCCCGATATGATAATTAAGTACTGTGTTCTCCTTGCGATAGGACCAAGGTACTGCAAGGAAAATGCACTGCACCATTATACGTAAACCAAGCATCCCTGACCCCCTGACCTCCTGACTCCAGTGAATCAAACACATTCACATTCAAAATTCCTCCCACTTCCCAGAGATTTATAAATTAATGATTTCAAATAAACAAGCTGCTGGGGTTGTATGCTGCCTAATACCATTAGTCTTCCACCATGGCCATCTGAGATTCATCATTTATCTTCCAAATGGCTGCATCTCACCCCGCTTGCCCTCTGGCATGGGGGCCTGGGCCTTGCCAAGCCTGTGCCTTGACTCCAAATCTACCAGACATGGGCTTCCACCCACAACTCTGCTGTGTCTAGCACAGCAACTTTACCAAGAGCTGCAAGACTTTGGAATCGCTGAAAGCTTTGGAAAGCCCCAGTTTCTACTGCCGATGTTATGCCCAAGTCTCCCCGACCCCAAAGACCACCAAGGAGCCGTTTCTGATGCAAATGCAGTAGGTCTTTTATTACAAGCTTGAGCTCAGGCCCACACTGTCACCAACGGAGCAGTGTAGAGTGTAGAGCACCGAACTCAAGGGGAGGACTATTTTTATTGGGTTACAGGGAAATTTGAGAAATTACAGTTTATCAGTTACACATTGGGTGACATTCAGCAAGGGCAAGCTTGTTGCAAAGTGATTGTGATTAACATTGAGCAAGCTACCTATATACCTCTGGAATGTTAAGTAGGTATTTCCCTGCCATGAATGTTCTACTACAAGGTCTGTGAGCTGCCCAACACAAATGCCCCACCTTGAGAAAATACAGCTTCCCAATCCTGTGATTACCTCGAAGCTAGTCCTTGGGTAGGGAATTTTATTATCTTCTTCCTGTAATTGGTGACCTAAGTCCTGGTGACTTTTAGGGGTGTCAGGCCTAGTAATCCTACCGGAAAGCTCATTTTAAAAGAACTAAATTGTAACACTCATGGAAAACATTTTCCAAGAGCAGGCCTTGCCCTAAAGTGTTGTAAGTGGCTCCTAGGAAATGCAGAACACCAATTCTCTTTCTAGAAGCTGAGTTCCAGGCCACCACCAAATATAGCCCCTGAAAAAAAGGAAAATGACAGTGTCCTTGACACTTCTGCTTTCTACAATCCTTTCTCCCTCTCTTCTGCAGGATTCAATGGGTTCTAACTAATATTTGACTGTGCGTTACCATCAGGTGCTGAATGGAGCCTTTTGGTAGTGATTATTACAGGCTCCTGTCTAAGAGTATAGCAGAATATCATTAGGAATAATTTTTTTACTTTTCTTTTTATTTTCTTTAACTAATTAATTAATTGTAATTATTTTTTGCCAGGTGTGTTTGATTCTATCTTAGGTCTCTGGATCATCAATCCTTTGCTTTGTTATCCTCCAGGCAATGTCAGAAGTGGTCTCTGTCTTGTGTCCTTTGTCTCAAGCTGGACCAGTCATTGCTTTACCATTTCCACAATTTCTGTGCCACTTTTACCCCAGAACATCATGCTGGCAGGACAAATTATAGGTGAAGGTTTGTTTGGTATACTAAACTCTTCCTTGGAATTCTGGCCTGGTTATTGGCAATGTCTTGTTTGAGCTCTGTGTCACTTATTACTAGGAGTCTTACATACGATCAACCAAAAAGTTTCCATTGTTTTAAGTCCTTAACTCAGCCACTAATTCTACTTATTTCTTCCAGTACTCTCTCTGCACACCATCCCCTGACATGTTCTAGTCCACCCCCACCCCAGACAACCTGCAATATCTATTCTATTTTTCCTTCCCAGGGATGTACATGTGTCCCCACTTTGAGCACTCCTTGTAACTAAAAAGGAAGACAACACAAAGGGACATGATTTTTACCCACTCAACATCTGATAGAGGATCAATTTCCAAATTATATAAAGAATTCAAAAAAACTAAACATCAAAAAAAATAATAATAATCCAAATGAAGTAAAGATCTAAACAGAATTCTAGACAGAGGAATCTCAGATGGTCGAGAAGCACTTCGAGAAATATTAAACATTTTTAGCCATCAGGAAATGCATATCAAAATGACTCTCAGAATCCTTATTATACCTGTCAGAATAGCTGAGATACAAAGCAAACAAACAAACAATAAACACTGATAATGGCTCATGCTGGAAGGATGTTAAGCAAGGGGAACACTCCTCTATTCTTAGTGGAAGTTCAGACTTATACAACCACTTTGGAAATCAGTACGGTCATTTCTCAGAATATTGGGAATCAATCTACATCAAGACCCAGCTGTACCACTCCTGGTCATATAACCAAAGGACACTCATTCTTACAACAAAGAGACTTGCTCAACTATGTTTGCAGAGGCTTTATTTGTAATATCCAGAAACTAGAAAGGAATGCCTCTCAACAGAAGAATAGATAAAGAAAACATGGTACATTTACACAGTGGAATTTTACTCAGCTATTAAAAACAAGAAAATCATGAAATTTTCAGGAAAATGGATGGAACTAGGAAAAAATCATTCTGAGTGAGGTCATCCAGACACAGAAAGACAGACAGTATATAATCACTTATAAGTGGATATTGACTGTAAAGGAAAAATTGTGCTACAATGCAGAAGTTTTCTTAATTACATTATTTGAAGTTGGAGGACCGACTTCTAGTCCAAATCTTTGAGGTGAGATGCACTTTCAGTCCATATCTTCTGAGGTAGGAAGCTCTACCTTTAATCTGGGCTACATCTTCTGGTGGCTCCCTATAATAAAGGACATGAAGAAGGAAGCTTGTGTTCTTTGCCGGCATGTTCTTGCTCTCACTAACAAATCAATTCCCTTACTGATATTAGAACCTGCTTTTAATATTCTGATATATACAAAAGACAAGCTGAGATATACAGCCACATGGGCTGAACAACTATTAGATTCCTGAACTTTTTATTGATGGCTAGCCATGTTGAACAAGATAGACCATAGCCTCTTAGTCATTCTAATAAATGGGAGCATGGCACAAAGGGTGGTGCTTTCTGAATTGCTCTCGAATGGCTTGCTGAGTGCGCATTGACCCAAAATGGCATGGGTCCTCTCCTATAAAATTGTTAACTTAAAAAAAAATGCCTTAAAACCAGATCTTATGGATGCATTTTCTCAATTGATTCTTTTTTTCTCTCTGATGACTCTAGCTTGTTTTAAATTGATCTAAAACTAGCTTACAAGACATAAACTAAATAGATCACAGAGGAAGACAATGCAGCCAGTCCTGATGAAACCAAATAGGCTAGGGTCAGAGGGAAGGGGAGGAGGACCTTCCCTTCTTCTCCCATGGGGAATGGCATGGGAGGAGAAGAGGAAAGGAGAGAGGGGTTGGGAAGGGTGGTGGGAGGGAACTAAAGCTGGGATACAAAGTAAATAAACTTAATTAATAAAAAAATAAATTAAAAAAATAAACCTTTCCATTCCTCAAGCTGGTTTTGGTCATCGTGTTTCCTCATGGCAATAGTAACCCTAAATAATACATGACAAATAATAATATAAAATAGTAACCTAAGAACTACTCATGGAATTAAATAAGATATTTGAAAGGTCGATGAGAGCTTTAGGTAACAAAACAAAAAACATTCACTGTTGCAGTGCTTTTCCTAAAGATGTTGCTTTTTCTTGGTGTTCTGTCACAACAAGACTGACCCTTCCTGTGATACACATCATGTTGTTTGTATGTTCTGTCATGTTCTGTCACCTTCTTCTGAGTGACTCTGTTTTGTGCAAGTCAGAATGTTTATGTCAGAGCTTAATTTCAAGTCAACTCCTGCACAGAAACACACAAGAACAGAGAGATAAGCAGTGTTTCCTATTTCCTGGTGCAAGACCACCATGACCCAAGTTCCTTCATTTAACCTAACATACTTTTGTCTTCTTCCTCTAACATTGAAAGCCTAACCACATGTGGTAATGAATTAAATGGATTTATTTAAGTCATTGCTTTGTTAAAGAGGATTCTGTCCTCCCTCCTTTCTTTTCTCCTCTCAGCGCTAACAGACAGCTAAAGGAACATATCAATCCTTGTGTAATATTTTTGTGATCAATAATCACTGGGCAGCAGATGGCATGACAGTCAAGTAATAAAAACAGAGACAGAAAATTGACTCCAGCACAGTAGATTGCACATTCTGGTTGCACTTGTATGATGAGCTTAAACAGAGAATGAATAAGACATGTAAAAAAAAAAAAGACACAGAGAGAGAGAGAGACAAAATACTTTAGCAATGAGAGGGTAGAAATGGGGCTAAGAGAAACAGGAGAGCAAAAGAGAAAAAAGAGAGAGAGAGAGACTGAATGAGGATATTTCATCACATGCAGAAAATATATACTCATGTATTACTATACATTTTTATACCCTGTTTGTTTAATTTTTTTTAGCAAAAAGAGAGTAATATGTACAAACTCAAATGTATTCTTTAGTTATTATTTACAGTGAAACAGACACTAATATTTTAAATAGTATTATATCCATGAGCATTAAAGAAGGAAAGTATGTCAGCTTTATGTGAAGTTGACACTCAAACTAGATTTATCTGAAAGAATGAAACCTCAATTAATATAGATAGGAAAATTAAACAAATAAATAGATAAATCAACCTTGTATGTTGCTTTTCATCAACATAAAAATATCTAAGATAATCATTTTATAACTATTTTAGCTCATGCTTTGACTCGTTTAGAAAGACAGATGGGATGAGCATTGAACGTATGACAGGAGTCTACTGAGTGCATCTGAAAGACTCTAACTAGCAGTGTTTTCAAAGCAGATACAAAGACTCACGACCAAACCTTCGGCAGAGTGCAGGGAATCATATGAAAGAAGGGGAGTTAGTATGAGGGGGAAAGGATAGGAACTCCACGAGGACCAAATATATCTGGGCACAGGGGTCTTTTCTGAGACTGACACTCAACCAAGGACCATGTATGGATATAACCTAGAACCTCTGTTCAGATGTAGCCTGTGGTAGCTCAGTAACCAATTGGTTTCCCATTTGTGAGGGAAACAAGGACTATTTCTAACAGGAACTCAATGACTGGCTCTTTGACCTCCCCACCCCCCAAGGGAGAAGCAGTCCTGTTAGGCCACAGAGGAGGGCTTTGCAGCCAGCCCTGAAGATACCTGATAAAACAGGATCCAATGAATGGGGAAGAGGTCCTCCCCTATCAGTGGACTTGGAAAGGGGCACAGTGGAGATGAGGGAGGGAGGGTGGAATTGGGAGGGAATGAGGGAGCGGGATACAGCTGTGATACAGAGTTAATACAATGTAACTGATAAGAAAAAAATAAAATAAAAAAAAAAAACTAAAAAAAAAGTTTACATACACAATATAGATGTAGGTTCCCCAGGATTTTCAAAGGCATCAGATCCTCTAGAAAAGAAAAATATGGTCCAGAAAAATGTGTTCTTATTATGTTTTGATACTAGAGTAGGCTGAACATCATGGTGTGAGTGCACTGTTCAGGGACAATTGCTGATCTCATCTCCAAAATTCTAGAACAAGAAGAAAACACGGTGTCCCAGGACCTTAAATATCATGTCTCCTGAAGTGATGCACAAATAATTATTTATTTATTCGTTAAATAATTTATTAAAACATAATTTTATTACTGTCCTTCTTCCCTTTCCTCCCTCAAGACACTTCTACCTCCAACCCCTTCAATGTTTCCAGCACTCTCTCATTAATGGCCTTTTTCTTTGCTTATTAATGTTATATATATATATATATATATATATATATACATAAAATATAGCTACAACCTGTTGAGTCTGTGGTTGTGTGAATATTGTCTTAGAGATAACATCTTTGTATTGGATAGCCCACTTTTAGCAGAATCAACCAAAAGAAGCTAATTCTCCCAATCACAGCAACCATCAGTTGCCTGCAGGTCTTTGTCTAGGGTGGGACCCATGAGTACTGTCCAGTCCAACATTAACATATTTACTGATATTACACTCATTTAAGTCTACTCTTCTTAGACATTTATATGGGAGACTATTTCATAACAGACATTTGGTGTTCTGATTCTTAAAATCTTTCTGCTTCCTCTTCTGACATTTTTGCTAAAACATATGTTTGTGAGCTGTAATGCACATATATCTCTTAGGGTTGAGATCTTCATTGCCTGAATGTACCACTTGTGATTTTCACGGATGGTCTTTGTTACCTATACAGATAAATTTCTTTGTGGAGAGGTGATAGTCACATTTAACTTTGTTTGTAAAGATGTTTAAAATGAATTTAAAAATTACACTTCTCTAGCAAATTATTTGTTCTCTTCTAAGATCCATGACCTAATTAGCCCTGAGAAAACTGATTAGATTTCTAGTACCAGGGACATTTTTTTTTTCTGTTGAGTAGCTGAGTGGATCTTAACTCCAATTAGATAGTTAGGGGGAAAAATCATGTGAGTTTCCCTTAATGTTCGTTAAAGAATATTTTTTCATGCTGGCACAGATCATTGTTAGAGCACATACATTATTCCCCTTGGCAGTTTGAATAGTATTTTATGCTGTCCTCTTAGGTCTCCTTCTGAAGGTTTTGTCACCTTTCACTGGCACTGTATTGGGATCCAAGACTTAAAAATGAGCCAGATCAAAAAATAGCATCTCTCGTTGATCTTCTCTTGTATTTCATAAATAGTTTGTCCATCAGTATTGAACCAAAAACTTTGCATATATTGGTAAATACTCTAATCTTGACATAAATCCCTAGCATTTGGCTATATTTGGCTAACATATAAAACACAAAGCTACTATAGACATATATACTTAATTAAGAAATTCAAAATATTTCATGTAGAAACTATACTAAAAGACAAAATAAAAATTTCATACATATCTAAGCCTACAGGACAAATGAAGACAATTCTAAGAGGAAAGTTTACAGTTTTAAGGACTTACATCAAAAAATGAAAAGATATAGTGTTAGAAACTTAATTGCACACCAGAAGGATCTGGAACAAAATGAAAAATAACAAACAGAGTAGATGACCAAAATAAACTCACGACTGAAATAAATAAAACCAAAACATGAACGAATCAATGTAACAGAGACTTGGTTCTTTGAGAAAATCAGAAAAATTGATAAACTCTTAGCCAAATTAACTAAAGTTCAAAATTAGAAGGTCTAAATTAAAAAGGGGGGGAGGGTGGGGGGAGGGGAGAACATAATAGCAGACACTGGGGCGGAGCCAAGATGGCGACGAGCACACACCATTTCTGAGCGGTGGAATACCTGAACTTCTGAATTGGTGAATGGAAGGACCTCTAACCCAGGAAGACAACGGTGGAGATTTCTAGACCAACAGGGAACATCACAGGAGGTGAAAACTTTGGTCTTGGGTCACCCGGGGACTTGTTTGGGGAAGGAGCGAAACGACCCTTTGATCTCGCGGCACTCCCCTCCCCCAGACCTCCCTCCACCTCGGCACAGCGGCACAGCTGCCTGGTCTTTCTCAAAGCAG
>REGO01000650.1:166651-197053 GCA_010120015.1 Rhombomys opimus | reverse complement strand
GAAAGGGGCACAGTGGTGATGAGGGAGGGAGGGAGGGACTGGGAGGGAACGAGGGTTCGGGGCACGGCTGGGATACAGAATTAATAAAATGTAACTGATAAAAAATAAAAATAAAAAATAAAAAAAACAAGGAAAAAAAATAACAGCAGACACTGAGGAAATCCAATAATGATGAGGACATACTTCAAAAATCTGTATTCTGCTTTTAAGTCAGCAAATTCCTTGCATGTCTTCTGGTTCTGGGTTAACAGAGTAAGGTGTTCTTGTCTAGTTCTGTCCATGATTTCCTTGTTTTTAATAGCTGAGTAGTATCCCATTGTGTAAATGTACCACAATTTCTGTACTGTGAATGTCATTTGAAAGACTCCACCCAGAAGGGGATCAAAGCAGATGCTAAGATTCATAGCCAAACTTTGAGTAGAGTGCAGGGAGTCATAGGAAAGTGTGAGTAAATAGAAGGACCGAGAGCAGACAGGATCTCCATAAGGCCAACAGAGCCAACAAATCTCTGCCCATAGGGGCCTGTAGAGACTGAAGCACCAACCAAGTACCATACATGAATAGGACCTAGATCTCCAGCTCAGACATTGCCTATAGGCAACTTAGTCTCCACGTGGTTTTTCAAGTAAGTAAAGCAGGGGCTGTCTTACATGGACTCTGTTACCTGCTCCTTGATCACTTTCCTCTGGTGGTGGAGCCATTTCCATGGCACAAAGAAAGAAGATGCAGGCAGTCTTAATGAGAATTGATAAGACTGGGATCAGAAGATAGGGGAGGAGACCTCCCTCTTTCTGAGAAATAGGGAGGGGATTAGAGAGAAGAGAGAGGGAGGGTGGGACTGGGAGGAGATGAGGGAGGGTGCTACAATCGAGATATAAAATGAATAAATTATAAAAAATTAAATTAAAAAATCTGTATTCCAACAAATTAGAAAACATTTTTAAATGGATATATGTCATTCTTGATATATTCCACCTAACAAACTTAAGTCAAGACCAGTCCTATAACCTCCAGTGAAATAGAAGCAGTCATTTAAAGCCTCACAAACAAACAAACAAACAAAAGCACAGGCAAGATGGATTTGATGCATAATTCTTTCAGACATTCAACACAAATTTAATGGCAATACTCTTCAATCTATTTTACAAAATAGAAGGAACATTGCCTAACTCGCTCTAAAGCATCATATTAATCCTGATATCTAAATCACCCAAAGACATAACCAAAAAAAATTGCAGACCACATTCCCTTCTGAACATAGATGTAAAAGGTTGAATAAAATAGTTGCAAAGCAAACACAAGAGCACATCAAAAAATATTAACTATGATCAAGTAGGCTTTATCTCAGAGATGCAAGGATGGTTCATCATATGTAAATTGATATGTGTAATCTATCATATTAGAAAAATGAAATTAAAAATTCACAGAGTTATCTCATTAAATGTAGAAAAAACTTTGACAAAACTCCAAAATCCCCTCATGATAAAAATCCTGTAAAGAATAAGGATATAAAAGACATATTTAACATATAAAGTTGACAACATATAAAGTTGATTTTTACTAAGCCTACAGAATATATAACCAAAACAGAAATAAACTAAAATAATTTCTACTAAAATGACTAATTAATCCTGGTATATTCATAACTTCCATAAATTGAAAAATAATCCTAGCTCTCCATCAACAGAAGATTATGTAAAGAAAACGTGGTGTGTTTACACAGTGAAATGTTACTTAGCTGTTTTTAAAAAAAAAAACAAGTCATGAACTTTGCAGATAAATGAATGCATCTAGAAAGAATCATCTTGAACTAAGGAATCAAGACCCAAAAGTACAAATATGGTCTATTATATACTGACATGTATGTAGCTGGTTGCATTTAAATTTTTGATTTGCTGACTACAATCAACATAACCACGGAGGTTAGGTATAGAGTAAGAGATCTGGATGGGGAGAATCTCCCAAGGAAGGGGAAATAGGGGAAATATACATTTATGGAGAGACTAGCAGAGGAAAGGGAGACTGGAACAGGAAGATTAAATGGAAAGGAAAAGGAAGAGAGAGTAAAGCATGAAATACAGGAAGGGACATCTAATATTTGAAGAATCATGAAAATCTAATATAGTAGAACCATTTAAAAATATATTCATGTATAATATAAATAAAAGTGTATTCACTAAAATAAGGGTCAAAAGTACTATCTCTTGCAAGAAAATGAAAGCTCCAGTACTAGAAATTGGGTTTCAGATGTAGGTCAAAGGAGCCACATGGAAAAATCCAAACAACCCAGGCTACTTGGCAAGTATATCGGTTGTTATCAGCAAACTGAGGATAAGGCCCCAGTGCTGAAGATAATTCCTACCTAATTCATTGAACTTGGAGAAGTCAAGCTGGTTACTAACTAAAGCCTTCACCCCTACTGACTTGTGATCTTGATACTGGAAAATATATGTTACCCAAAGAGAAATGTAAACACAGATACAAAAACAGAGCCTTTGGTCTATAATATGTCTTCATGATACATTGGTACAACAGTGACAGAAATGTTGTAGGTACAACCAACCACTGTCTGGTTTTATTTAAGGTCTATTTGATGAAAGAGATTCTATGCCTTACATTACTCAGGTGGCCAGGAACCTGTGGCTATTTATGCTAGGAAGTTAGAGGACAACCAAACACTACTGTTCTGCTAAAGAATACAACAGTAAATTGGCTCCTAAAAGCATTCTGCTGTACTCATAGACCAGTGGTTCTCAACCTATGGATCAAGACCCCAGTGAGTGGTCAAATGGTCTTTCCAGAGGAGTCACCTAAAACCATCAGAAAACACGGATACTTACAATTCATAAGCAGTTATAAAGTAGCAATGAAAATAATTTTATGATTTGGGGTCACCACAATGAGGGACTTTATTAAATGATTACAGCATTAGAAAGGGTGAGAACCACTGTCATAGACCAACTTCTTGCTCATCCATCATCAGAGAAGCTTCTTCTTTGCTTCTATATAGAAACATGTAGAGAAAAGTAGAGCTGGACACTGTGCAGATAGTAAGAACTTGAAACAATCAGTCCTTAATAGACCATCCCCATCAAACCCCTCCTCTCTGGGCTCAGGGAACCCTGTGAGCAATGAGACAGAAATAATGTAAGAGACAGAAGAACGGAGGACACCAAGGAAACAAGCCTTCTAGACAGAACAGGTTGACACACCTGCTATCTTCAACTGACACCTGCTCTCAAAGAATAAATTAGTTTTCTCTAATGGAGTCTCACTTGATACGCAAACCACACTTAAGGGCTGGCCCCATGCCCCGCAGTAGATGCCACCTGAAAATGAAATCAATGGAATTTTGGGAGGTTGTTTGTTTAATAATGTCTTGTCTAAGCATTCGTTTATTTGATTATATAAAAATTTTTATATGTGTAAATGTGTGTATCTCAGCATCTATGTTTCTTGTGTTTTCCCTTTATTCTTTATTCTTTCATTCATTTTTTTTGTCCTACTATGGTGTACTTATTTCTTTGTTTTTTAGTTGCTCATTTGATTCTACATAAAGAGAGAATTAAAGCGTGTTCATTTGAGTGAGTGGGGAAGTAGGAAGTATGTAGGAATTTTTGCTGGAGGAAATGCCATGATCAGTATACACTGTATTAAAAATCCTGTTTAATTAAAAAATAATAATAAAGGGAACAGTAGCAGAGGTTAGAGATTCCTCTGTGGTTAGGAATAGTATAATAGGCATTTACAATAAGGAGCAGAAGTCCTGGAGGTGAAGTGGAGCCAGAGACTAATACTCCTCTACAATACTTTATTACAAAGTTCTACATCAGAGTGACCCCACAAAGAAATCCTGAATTTAACTATGGACATCTTCACAATTCCATTAATAAAAGAGTTGAAATCCAGTAAGTTTGACTTTTTAAAATGTGATATGATTAAGTATACTATCTTATAAATACTTTAAAAAAATCAGTAGCCCTCCTGTTAAGAAGACAAAAGGGCTGAGAAAAAGATTAGGGAAACTACACCCTTCACAATAGTCACTAATAACATAAAATACCTTGGTGTGACTCTAACCATCAAGTGAAAGACCTATTTGAAAAACCTTCAAGTCTCTGAAGAAAGAAATTGAAGAAGATATCAGAAGATGGAGAGATCTCCCATGCTCTTGGATGGGTAGGATTAATATAATGAAAATGGCCATCCTGTCAAAAGAAATCTACAGATTCAATGCAATTCCCATCAAAATACCAACACAATTCTATACAGACCTTGAGAGTAAAATTATCAAATTCATATGGAAAAACAAAACCCCCAGAATTGCTAAAACAATCCCGTACAACAATAAATAGTCTAGAGGTATCTCCATCCCCGATCTAAAGTTGTACTACAGGACACCAGTAATAAAAATTGCATGGAATTGGTATAGAAACAGAATGCTGGATAAATGGAATTGAAAGGAAGACACAGAAATAAACCCACATGCCTATATATATTTGATTTTAGACAAAGAAGCCAAAATCATACAATCAAAAAAAGATAACACCTTCAGCAAATGGTGCTGGTCTGACTAGATGTCTACATGTAGAAAAAATAAAAATACATCTATACTTATCACCCTGCACAAAATTAAAGTCCAAGTGGTTCAAAGACCTCAACATAAAACCAGACACACTAAATCAGTTAGAAGAAAAAGTGGGGAAGAGCCAAGAACTCATTGGCACAAGAGACAACTTCCTGAACAGAACACCAACAGCACAGGGTCTAAGAGCAACAATCAATAAATGGGACCTCATGAAAATGAAAAGCTTCTGTAAAGCAAAGGACAGTGTCATCAGAAGAAAATGACAGCCTACAGACTGGGAAAGGATCTTCACAACCCTGTATCTGACAGAGGTTTAATATACAGAATATATAAAGAACTCAAGAAGTTAAACAGCAACAAACCAAGTAATCCAATTTAAAAATGGGCTACAGAACCAAACAGAGAATTCTCTCTAGAGGAATATCAAATGGCAGAGAAACACTTAAAGAAAGTCTCAATGTCCTTCGTCATCAGGGAAATGCAAATCAAAATGACCCTGAGATTTCACTTTCCACCTATCAGAATGGCTAAGATCAAAAACTCAAGTGACAACATATGCTGGAGAGGATGTGGAGAAAGGGAAACCCTCCTCCTCTGCTAGTGGGAATGTAAACTTGTACAATCACTTTGGAAATCAGTTTCTCAGACAATTAGGAATAGTGCTTCCTCAAGATCCAGCTATAGCATTCCTAGTCATACATATATCCAGAATGTACTGAAGTATACAACAAGGAAATTTGCTCAACCATATTCATAGCTGCTTTATTTGTAATAGCCACAACCTGGTAACAAAGCAAATGTCCCTCAGCTGAGGAATGGATACAGAAATAGTGGAACATTTACAAAATGGAATAGTACTCAGCAATTAAAAACAAGGAAATCATGAAATTTGCAGTCAAATAGTGGGAACTAGAAAAGATCATCTTGAGTGACATATCTCAGAAGAAGAAAGACACTCATGGTATATATTCACTTACAAAAAGATATTACAAATATAAAATAGAATAAACATAGTGAAATCAGTACACCCAAAGAAGCTAAGCAAGAAGGAGGACCCTGGGAAAATGATCAATCCTCACAGAGAAAGGCAAACAGGATGGATATTTAAAGAGGGAGAAAATAGGAAACAGAACAGGAGTCTACCACAGAGGGCCTCTGAAAGACTTTGGGAAAAATGCAGGGAATCTTATGAGAGAAGAGGGAGACAGAACGACACAGATGGGTTGGGAGTTTCTGAAGGAGAGCAACAGAACCAAAAAAACTGGACAAAGAATTGTTTTCTGTGACTGATAATCCCACCAAGGACTATACATGGAGATAAGCTAGGGCCCCTGGACAGATGTATGTAGCCCATGGCAGCTCAGTCTCCAAGTCGCTTCCCGAGTAATAGGAACTGGGACTGTCTCTGACATGAACTCAGTGGCTGGCTCTTTAATCACTTCCCCCTGAAGGGGGAGCAGTCTTACCAGGCCACAGAGGAAGACAATTCAGCCAGTCCTGATGAGACCTGATATGCTAGGGTAGAGGGAAGGGGAGGAGGACCTCCATTATATGTGGACTTGGGGAGGGGCATGGGAGAAGAAGAAGGAGGGAGGGTGGGTTTGGGAGGGGATTAGTCTGAAAAAAATGTGAACAAACTGTAATAAATGAAAAATAAATTGAGATGATCATGTGGTTTTTCTCCTTCAGCTTTTTTATGTGGTGGATTACATTGATGGATTTCCGTATGCTGAACCACCCTTGCATGCCTGGGATGAAGCCTACTTGGTCATGGTGGATGATATCTTTGATGTGTTCTTGGATTCGGTTTGCAAGTATTTTAATGAGTACTTTTGCATCAATGTTCATAAGAGAGATAGGTCTGAAGTTTTCTTTTTTTGTTGGGTCTTTGTGTGGTTTAGGTATCAATGTGACTGTGGCTTCATAGAATGAGTTTGGTAATGTTTCTTTTGTTTCTATTTTGTGGAATAATTTGGAGAGAAATGGAGTTAGCACTTTGAAGGTCTGGTAGAATTCTGCACTGAATCCATCTGGCCCAGGGCTTTTTAGGAAGGGAGACTGTTGATGACTGTTTCTATTTCCTTGGGGGATATAGGACTATTTAATCTTTCTACATGTTCTTGACTTAATTTTGGTAGATGGACTCTATCAAGAAAATTGTCCATTTCTTTAGATTTTGGAATTTTGTGGCATACAGGCTTTTGTAGTACCACCTAAGGATTGTTTGGATTTTCTCAGTTGCTGGAGAGGTTGTGGAGAAAGGGGAACCCTCTTCCATTGCTGGTGGGAATGTAAATTGGTACAACCACTTTGGAAGTCAATTTGGTGCTTTCTCAAACAATTAGGAATAGTGCTTCCTCAAGACCCAGTTATACCACTCCTAGGCATATACCCAAAATTTGCTCAAGTACACAAGGACATTTGCTCAACCATGTTTGTAGCAGCTTTATTTTTAATAGCCAGAACCTGGAAAAAACCCTGATATCCATCAACAAAGGAATGGATACAGAAATTGTGGTATTTTTATGCAATGGAATACTACTCAGCAATCAAAAACAAGGAAATCATAAAATTTGCAGGCAAATGGTGGGATCTTGAAAAGATCATTCTGAGTGAGATATTCTAGAAGGAGAAAGACACACATGGTATATAGTCACCCATATAGTCCTATAAGATAAGATAAACATAATGAAATCTATGCACCTAAAGAAGATAAACAAGAAAGAAGACCCGGGGTAAGATGATCAATCCTCACTTAGAAAGACAAATGGGATGTGCATTGGACATAGGAGAAATCAAGTAATAGGACAGGAGCCTACTGCAGAGGACCTCTGAAAGACTCTACCTAGCACTGTATCAAAGCAGATACTAAGACTCATAACCAAACCTTCGGCAAAGTGCAGGGAATCATAAGAAAGAAGGGGAGTTAGTATGATGGGGAAAGGACAGGAGCTCCACAAGGACCAAATATATCTGGGCACAGGGTCTTTTCTGAGACTGACACTCCACCAAGGACCATGTATGCTCATAACCTAGAACCTCTGCTGGGTTGTAGCCTGTGGTAGCTCAGTAACCAATTGGTTTTCCTAGTAAGGGGAACAGGGACTATTTCTGACAAGAACTCAATGGTAGGCTCTTTGACCTCCCTACCCCACAAGGGAGGAGCAGTCCTGAGGAGCAGTCCTGCTAGGCCGCAGAGGAGGACTGTGCAGCCAGTCCTGAAGATACCTGATAAAACAGGGTCAGATAAAAGGGGAGGAGGTCCTCCCCAATCAGTAGACTTGGAAAGGGGCAGAGAGGAGATGAAAGAGGGAGGGTAGAGTTGGGAGGAAATGAGGGAGCAGGATACAGCTGGGATACAGAGTTAATAAAATATAACTAATAATAAAATAAATAAATAAATTAACTTAAAAATAAGTTAAAAAATCATTAAAAACAAAATATAAATACTTTTAAATTAGGTTGGTATAAAAGCCTCCTTTGGAACATAATAACATTTAAGCAATTTTTATACTTAACCATTTTTCTCCTCAACAATGCATAAATATAAACCCTTAAGTTTCCTCTACTAACTTGCCAAGTTGCTACTGATTTATCTCTATTATTTTTATACATAGTCTGTCCTTCATTAATTCTTGTCTATTCGGTGCACACAGACATTTGGGAGCACTCTGTAGGGGTAGGAGTACAGTTAGAGTGTTCTCCACAGTGCAGTTCATGTGCAGCTATTGACCCTGACAATGATACTTCCTTCTCATAAAGAAAAGAAAAACTTTTTACAATACATTTTGACCATGTTTCCCCTCCTTCATACCATTCCACATTTTGAGCACAGCTTTGCCATAGGTGCTCTAGAATTCCACTCTACTGGTTTGTAGCGACTTTGGCTAGTTCATGGTGCTAACAGATTTAAGTCCACAAAGATCAAGATCCTGAATTGACATAGTAAATAGTGTTGTTATTATACAAAAACAGGAAACCTGATAGAAGTTCCTACTTAACTACTATGCTTTCAGGGATTGCCCAGAACTACTCAGAGGAAGTGTCAGAGGTGGGGGCAGGAATGTATGACTTCCTACTCAGAGGAAGTATCAGAGCTGGGGGTCTGAATTATGACCTTGTCATAATGCAAGTTAGAAAAAAGTGTTAGAGATGGTAACTGACTGGTTAAAATATGCCAATTAAAAAAATTAACAATCAAACATAGGTTCAATCTTTTGTTCATAGTAGGAAAGAAAACAAAGTAGTGTAAAGAAAACAATAGTGTTAAACCCTGAGTGTACTCTACAGTTAGCCCCATTGTTAAGATAATTTCAGAGTTGTAGGACACACTGGTTTTAGTCTGGAGCCACTAAAAATTCAATACATCTCACTAAATAGACTCTCAATATAATAAAAACCAGAAGTTTAATGTTTTTGATTTATTTATGTCATTCTTCCTGTAGGAGTAAAATTGACTAGTCATACACACTTAGAAATTCTGTCGCTGTTGATGTTGTATTCGTATGTGAATGTAAATATAATGTAAAGTGATATTCAAAATTTTTATAAGTACCAGTGCTGTGATTTAGGGTAGAGTATATTTGACCCTGTAATGATAATACCCAATCTTGAAGGAATACCTTAGGAAACTCCATTATTTAGTAGTGGAACTAAAAACAATCATTGTACTGTGGTGAGAAAAAATGTTTTTTCAATTTAAATCTGAGAAAGAGAAATATGGAAAGCAAGATAATGTGCAATTAGCTGAGAGCATGAACGCTCTAGCTATGGCAATATTTTTTAGCGTCACCCAGATAAGCCCATGAAACAGCAATGTTTATGGCAGCCTTTCTTTGTCATCCCTGTTTAATAGCCACTGTTTCCATAGGATTCAGACTTTATAGCCTAACATTGAGTATGTCATAAAAGTTACAGAAATGCTAAGCTTGGACATTGAGGCCAGCTTGAAGTAATGTTTATCAGAGGAATGTTTTGACAGTGTTATCCATAAAGAACTGAGCTTCTTATAATCAAATCTTCCCTTTAAAAAATCACTAGATTAATTTTTTTTTTCTGCAAATCAGATCTCAAACCCAAGAGGCACAGACTCCCTGAGATGATTCCATATCTTCGGCGTTTCTCATCCTAAAATCTACAAAATACAAGTACTTCCTCAATACTAAAGACTTAGTATTTACTACAAGGCTCCAGCCCTAAATGAACAGCTACTGGCACTTACTGGCCACTGAGAGAAGGAGAATCAGCCTTCTTCATGAACAAACTCCCTATAGCTTAGATGATCTTAAGTTGTCTGTTATAAACATATAGAAAAAAAAAAAGGCAACACTAAATACCCACAGCAAGCTGTATTTGTAAATATATTTATGGGTACGTTTGTGTCACAATACAATAAAATTAAAGAAAAGCTCAATAATTTGAGCAAGTGGGCACGTTCTCTGTGTTTTTTTACTAAATCTATTTTTTCCACATTCGTGTATGCTTTCAAACTATCACAGAATCACAGGCCAAAAGGACCCTTTATGGCACAAACTTCTGATTTAGGTAGCCAAATCAAATCATAGACCCAAGGGACCTTCCACATCATAGATTTGGGCTGGCCCCATTGAAGTATACTGTCAGTTACATCAAACAGTTTTATATTTCTTTCCTATATCAATGAAATGTTCCCACTGTATTAAGATTAAAAGAAATATTGAGTGTATTACAGATTCTCCCTTATATCAGTTTCAGGGTATCAGTTCCTATATTGAGGTCTTTGGTCTATTTGAGTTGATATTTGTGCAGGATAGTAGGTATGCATCTTTTTTTCATTCTAAGTGCAGCAATCCAATTTGAGCAGCACTACCTGTATATGATGCTGTCTTTCTTCAGGGGATATTTTTCTTCAAAAACATATATGCATAGGTATGTGGAATAATGTGATGGTCTTCCATTATATTCCATTTATCAATATGTCTGTTATGATCAATGCTGTTATTAGTAATATGGCTTTTTAGTTCAACTGGCAATATGGGAAGGTTCAACAGTTCTTTTATTGTTCAAGGTTTTTTTTTTTTAAATTCCCTGGTATTTTCATGTTTTCAGATGAAGTTTTAATTTATACTTGAACTAATTGATACAGGAAAATGCTTTCTCAACAGTGCACTGGTAGGGTAAACATTAACAGTAACAATTATTTAAAGGCCCATTACATTGAGTCTCTGATTACTGCTCCTTAATCATTGATCCTTTGTCACTTCAAAGCAGCTGCTTGTCATCTGCAATCATCCTCCTAGCAGTTAGGGTGACGATTTAGAGAAGAAAATGAGGGAATACGAGTTCTTCAAATTTCCTAGTAGGGAAACAAATCTGAACAGGAACCACAGCTAGAAAATGAAAAGGGCAAATTTCCAGAATGGGTCAGCTTCTTCCTCACATTCTAGACCTGAGACAAAATCCTTAAAGTTTAAAATAAAAGATCCTTTTTTTTTTTTTTTTATCTCCTACTAGCAGGCCCCCTGCTGATGGACAACTTTAAGGCTTGCTTTGATTATGCTAAACAGCAATTCTGGGTCAATTGACCTTGCTTGATGTCTTTAAATTGGCCAACTCTAAATTAAAGGAAGAAAACTCTACAGAGTCTTTAAAGCCCTTATGAAGATGGATTTTTTTTTCTGGCTTTCTGATTCTCCTTTCCATTTTGCAAAGTCTTTTTTTCTCTGTCTGTCTGCTGTATGTGTGTATTCTCATCCGAAATAAATGCATTCTTTCAGCTGTTTAAAAAAAAAGGCAAACAATCAATGGAATGTCATGAAACTAAAAATTCAAAGATGGAATCTATAGAATGGGAAAAAAAAGTATTCTCAAATACATCTGGCTGAGTATTAGTATCCAAAATATAAAGAACTCGAAACAAACAAACAAACAAACAAATAAACAAACAAAAAACCCTGAATATTAAGTAGGGACTGCAACTGACATGGACTCACTTGCCAGCTTTTTGATCACTTTTCCCTGGAGGTACTGCCTTGCCAGTTCACAGGGAAAGAGGAGAAACTCATTTTTGATGCAACATGATGAGAGGACTCTATTGGATAGGGAGTTCCCCTTTTCCCATGGAAGAGAGAAGGAAAGGAGGGCAGTGCTGTGAGGAGAGGGGTATGAGGCTAAAACAAGAATGTAAACTAAATAAAAAGTTTTAAAAGAAAATAAACAAAATGTTTTTGTTTTGTTTTTAATTTGATAACATAAGATGAGTGGCTATTTCCAGGCCTTTTTAGCTTTTTCTGAAGTCACACTGGCTGGTTCAATTCAGTTGTTCTGGTCTCAACTCTTCTTTAAGCTGACTGATTCAAACTGGTTTCTCTTAGCTTCTGAGTGAATTGCTCTGGCTGGCCTTAAAATAATTCTGGCAATATGTTTTAATCTTCAGATTCCCTCCTTCTCTGTCTCATTCTGTCTTCACCTGCACTAGCTTGTTCTCTTTGTGACCCGTCTCTTTAAAGCTGACCTAGTAAAAAACTCGTGGTAAAAGAACTCTCTCTCTCTACACTGTGTTCTTACTTTGCTTCTCTTTCCTTTTCTCATGAGAGTTGGGAATATCCTATCTCTGCTTCATTCTATCAAATCTTTGTCTCATTCATCACTTTGTCTCCCCTTCAATTAGACATCACTTTCAAACATGGTTTCTTTCTTCTGTAAACTACCCTTACCTTCATTGTTTGGTATTAAATGTATGCACTACAGTTGTGACAATATTCCAGCCAGATCATACTGAGCATATCTACATTCTAGCCAGATCATATAGACCTAGAAGGTCTTTGGATGTGATTTCCTTGCCAACACAGTCATGTTGCGGGATTAAAATTCTTCTACATCTTCCCCATTTCTGTTTAAGCTAAAAATTGTACACAGTTTATCTAATACAACAGAAACAATTATCAGTCCCTTAAATTTAATAACCAAATATCTTAATGAAGATCTGTTGATATGAAGATCTTTCACAACTGCATTCATGAGCATCTGTCTTTCACATAATGTCCTTTTCATCATTAAGGTTTTCCATTAGTCTAGACTTATGAACAAACTCTCCTTTTTCATCCAGTTTTCTGAGCTGTCCCATGCAGGAAAGGCCTGTTTTCTTTATCATCTGCATTGTTGTCTTTCAGCTTCTTTTGTTTTTTTAGCCTTGAGTCATGTCTTACATGTGGAAGCTTTTCTTATTCAGATCATATCTTTATCAATTTTGATAGTCTTTCATCATCTGTGGAAATATAAGCAAAACTTCTTCCTCAATATAACACATTCCTGACATCCATTCTTATGTTAAAACATCTTTAAAATATACAGGTTGATCTAATTCACTAGTTTTTTCTACAATACAGTGTCTGTCAGAAGCTGTTTTTTTTTTTTTTTTTTTCCTCATTGGCATTCAAAAATATAAAGTAAATAAAGTATTATACAATCTGTTTCTGGGAGTTCTTATTTTAGCTTTCTGTATATTCAACATCTCCTTTAAGTTACTGGCTGCATTGTCATCTTCTGTGGCCTGGTAAGGCTTCTCTCCCGCTCAAGGGGAAGTGATCAAAGAGCAGGCCAATCAGATTATCTCAGAGACAGTCTGTCCTGAAGTTTCTTTTGGCTTCTACTCAAACTTAAAGAACTGACGTTTCTTCCAGAGAGGATCCCAGTTAAATTTCTTCTCTGTAGCTTCTTGTCAAAACTCTCATGTCCTCAGCTATGTTTCTGTCAGATGTTCTCTGTTTTCTGTAATCATGTGGGGTTTTCTTCCAACCATGTTGGGTGCCAAGTGTAAATGTTGCTTTTTCTTCCTTTGATGAAGGGAGTAAAGGATCCATCCACAAGCTGTCTTAGCTCTTTCTGAACTCTCTATGGCTGGTTCATCTCAGCTCTTCTGTACTAAATTCTCCAAGATATAAGAGTATTCTTCAAAGATCAAATGCAAAGTGTACAGAAACCTTTTAAAATGTTCAATATTCTAAGCTATCAGTGAAATGCAAATTAAAACTACTTGTGATTTAATCTTACTTCAATTAGAGTTGCCATGATTAATAAAACAAATGACATTAGATTCTGGTGAGGATGCTGGGAAAGGGGAAAACTCATTTATTTTGGTGGGAGTAAAAATTGGTACAACCAATATGTCAATCAGAATAACAGTTCCTCAAAAAATTATCAGTAGATCTAGAGCCAAATGCTGTGTGGTCTCTTTTCTAATGACATTAATATGGGACAAGTCCTCCTTTCTATTTGATATCAGTGGTTAAGTTACAAATGAAATTTGTGAGGTTACAAATATTGAAATCCTAACATTATAGAATTATGAAATAACACAGGAACCACCTTGATATAAAAAATACTAAAAAGTTATAGCATCAATGCTTTTATTTTATAAAATAATATAATACAATTAATGAACATAAAAGTGAATCACTTACTTATAATTTTAAATAATGAGTAAAATCCACTATAAATATTTACTAAGTCAATTGAGCTAAACTTTTACGAAATTATGAGAATTTCAACATATTTTTTCTGTAGTAACTAAGGGTCTAACTTACAAATGGATTTAAATAAAAAACTACACTTATATTTCACAAACCAAATAAAATGAATCAAGTCAAATTACTAAATTGTAGAATTACTATTTCATATATGTTATAGAAAAAGAGGCATGCACCTCATACTGCGATTAAGCATACAAGTTACTTTTCTATACCAGTTGCTAAATGGAATATAATTGGAAGGTTACATCATAACCCAATGTTAATGACTTAATTACAATCTACATAAACAAATAATTGATTTTTATAATCTATTTTGAGTTATATAGTGCTGAAGACTTAGAACTTTGTGAGATTTTGTAGTCACACTTATTCTCTGGCCACAGGACATTCAAAAATTATTTTTCGTTTACACAAAATCAAAGGACTATGGATAGTGCAACAAAACACCAGAATTCCTATAATGCTGTCCTTGATTACATTTAGTAAGCTGTAATATTCTTGCTCTTATCTCTTCAATTTCCTCAAATAAATAAAAAATTTCACTAAAGAGAGAAAAATTGTTCACCTTGCTAAATTTCTCACTTTGAATTTTCAGAAAATTAGCTGGATCACAGTAAGTGTTCACACATAATTAAGGAGAATTGAAAAAAATATGTAAGATAGAAGCATGCTTTTATACATGAGAAAAGGAACCTAGCATATAATCTCATGTAGGAAGTTTCACTTACAAAATAAAAACTCCAAACAGGTTGTAACTGTCAATGAAGTTCAAGCATAATGACAAAAAAAAAATCTTTGGGTTGATTATTAAAATCTTTGTATATTAATTGGTTAGTGGAAAATAATAAAACCCATTTGCGAAGGATTTTGAGAGATTTCCATGCTAAACATAGTACTGGACTCATCTCTGTTACAATATCTAATTTTCAGATTTCATGCTATTCTTACGTAGCTTATGAAGAAAAGTCTTAATGATTTTATAATCATTCTCTACAAAGTGCATAATTAAATAGCAAGTAGATGTTCAAAGTTATTGATATTCTCAATATAATTCTTCATTAAAAAAGAAATAGATTCTGCCTTTTTCCATACTATTTTGAAGACTGCTAACTATTAATTGTATAAACTTTGGTAATCAATATGAAAAGTGAATTTATATATCATTAATAAATATGTCATACTTTAAAACTCACATTGACGTCAATCTCAGATTTCATGTATTAGTCTTTCTTAAATAAAAACCAAAAGTAGAACATGTGTTTTTCAGAATTAAGTAGGTACTTTGTTGAAATATATTATCTACTTTTATTTATGTTTTGTCACTTTACCTTGCCCAGGAAACAACATCATCAACAGTTCACTTGATCCTTTGCCCCTAGCAGTCTGTAGTTTATGGTAAACTTGGGATTTATGTAGGTTTGATATAGAGTTCTCCTTGACTGTTAAAAACTAAACTTATGTTAGTAATATAAGTTTAAAGGGGGCAAAAGTCCTATGGTGAAATTTAGAACAAAGCATTGGAATAGGCAGCACACTTGGAACGAGCATTGCTCTTTATAGAAAATATACCAATTCATGTTGAGAGAGTTAGGCTTCCTTACCTTATTATTGCTAATTTTTGTGAAGTCATGGTGTTTATAAAATAGTGTAGTCCTATATTAAATTTCAAATTCCCAACATTTGATCCTGGAGAGAAGTACACATCTTCCTACATTGGATAAGTAGCTAAAATCTTCTAAGTCTCATTTCTTGATATAGAAATAATGTTATCAATGTTCATAACTCAAAAGTTATGGAAATATTAAATAAACTGCTTGATAAAGGAGGCATCTCAGTGGCTGGGGAGAAAGCAGGTGGCCTCAGTATTGGCTGTGAAATATCCATATCTCTGTTTCCCGGCAAATGTTGCGCCTATACATCTTCTTGAAAAGGGATCCAGGGCTCTCGGTTCATTCAGGCTCCAGCCCCAGTCCTATTTACCTTTTCCAGGAAGCCTCCTGGGCCCCTTGACAACTCAAGGCTCTACTCACAATTCCCGAGGAGACATGCAAGGGCCCCAGGGACACACAATTTCAAATTCTAACCCGACCCATAGTTCTACCTGCCTTACTGACGAGGGCTCCCAGCCATATGATCACCCAGCCTCCAGCCCACAGTCCTACACAGCTTCCTAAGGAGACCACCCACACCTCAGAAGTTAGACCCTCTACTCCCAATCACCTGCCTAAAGGTCTAAATAAGACACAGGCAGCAAAGCTTCAGGCTATTACCTGAAATCCAGTATTCAGGACATAGCCCTACCCACCATCCAGAAAAGGGATGGTGGACCCCAGGAACATCCAGCTCTGGCCCATGGCTCTTACTCCATTCCCAAGAAGTCGAACACACAGCAGGAACAGCTAGCCAACAACAAAGAAAATCAGATGACTAAAGGCCAGCAAAAGAGCGCAATCAACAAGAACCAGGTTAATATAGCACCACCAGTGTTAAGGTCCAGAAGACACTGAAAGAAGGACCCCAAACTCCAGTAGCATGAAAACAACAAAAGGCATTTATTCTGCAGAGATCCAACTTGCTGGGGCTACCACTTTTGCAGCATGGCAGTGGCCCCAAGGGGAGTTGAAGAGCCCCTTTAAAGCCGGAGCGAGGAATTCCTATGGAGGCCACATGAAGTCAATTGGAATTGGATGTTGCCCATGACTTCAATCAGGGCTTGGCCCCTGCTGTGTGTGAAGGCTATGTGGCTCTGACCAGAGTTTAGTGACTTCTCAGACCTATAGCTAAGCAACTGTGTCTCCCTAGGCCAATTGCCCTAGATGAGCCCTTTTCTGTTTTTTTTTTTTTTTTTTTCCTACAATTGAAGTTTCTTTTACTGAAGAATGGAAAACTCGGGCCTCTTCTATCCCAGCAAGAAAATGAAGTCTATCACAAAATTGGTTTGGTCAGGCTTATTTAGTCAGGCTCTCTCACCAGAACCCAACTATCCATTTAAAATAAGCCCTGGATAGTCTAACACTGCTGAAACACAAGAAAATGACCTTAAGTCTTCTTATGAAGATGATAGAAGCTTTTAAAGATGAAGTGAATAATTTCCTTAAAAACAATACAGGAAAATACAACCAAACACATGAAAGAAATGAATAAAACAGTCCAAAATCTAAAAATAGAAATAGATACAATAAAGAGATTAAAAAAAAAAAAACTGAGGTAATCCTGGAGACAGAAAACTTAAGAATGAGAATGGGAACTAGAGAGGTAAACATAGCCAACAGAATCTAAGAGGTAGAGGAGAGAATCTCAGGCATAGAAGAGACAAAGTAATTGACACAACTGTCAAAGAAAATGTTAAATCTAAGAAAATCTTGACACAAAACATCCAAGGACACTAAGAAAAGAGGAAACATAAGGAATAATATGAATAAAAAAAGAGAAGATCCTGGCTCCGAGAATCAGAACATAATTTCAACAAAATCATAGAAGATAATTTCCCCAACCTAAAAAAGAGATGCCAATAAGTATACAAGATGCTTACAGAGCACCAAATAGATTAGATCAGAAAAGAAAATCCTCCTACTACATAGTAATCAAAAAACTAAATATGCAGAACTAAGAAATAGCTAAAAAATATAAAGAACTATTAAACACTATAGCAGAAAGGGCCAAGCAACATATAAAGGCAGACACAAATGAATTACACCTGAACTTTTGACAGAGACTCTAAAAGCCAGCATAGTCTGGGCAGGCATTTGTCAGATTTTAAGAGACTACAGATGTTATCCCAGACTAATATACCCACCAAAACTTTCAATTATAGATGAAGAAAAAAGATATTCCATGACAAAACCAAATTTAAACCATATCCATGCAGAAAACCAGCCATACAGAAGATACTAGAAAATAACAAAAATAATAATAAAATAAACTCCAATCCATTCACTACACCCAAGAATGCAGCTAAACCAAAAGAAGAAAAGGATGCACACAGTACCACCACCAATATCAAAATAAAAAGAACTAACTATTATTGGTCATTAATCTCTCAGCATCAAAGGAATCAATTCCCCAAAATAAAGACATAAGGTAACAGAATTGATGCATAATCAGGAGCCATCATTCTGCTGCATAGATGAAACATACCTCAACAACATGGATAGACATTACTTCAGAGTAAAGGGCTAGAAAATGTTTTCCATATGAATGGATGCAAGAAGCAAGCTGGAGTAGCCATTCTACAAGAAAATTGAAATAACCCCTTGGATTTTATCAGATCATCATGCATTAAAGTTGGACCTCAACAACAACAGGAAGCCTACAAACTCATGGAAACTGAATAGCTTTCTAATCAATGACACTGGGTCAGGGAAGAATTAAATAAAGAACATAAAGACTTCCTAAAATTTAATGAAATTAAAGACACAACATACAAAAACATATGGGACACAGTGAAAGCAGAACTAAGGAAAATTCATAGCACTAAGTATCTTCATTAAAAAATTGGTGAGATATCATATTAGTAATTTAATAGCACATATAAAAAAACTCTAGAACAAAAAGAAGAAGAGACACTTAACAGGAGTATACAGCAGGGAAAAAATCAAACTCAGGAGGAATATCAATAAATTAGAAACAAAGAGAACAACTCAAAGAATCAAGGAAACCAAGAGCTGATTCTTTGAGACAACCAACAAAATAGACATCCTAAATACAAACAATAAACTGCCTGAGAAAGAAATTATTGAAAGACTACCCTTCACAATAGCCACAAATAATATAAAATATCATTATATAACTGTAACGAAACAAGTGAAAGACATATAAGAGAAAAACTTCAAGTCTCTGAAGAAAGAAGTTTAAGAAGATATCAGAAGATAAAAATATGTCCCATGTTCATGGATCAGGATTAATATAGTAAAAAATAGCCATATTATACCAAAAGCAATCTACAGATTCAATACAATTTCCATCAAAATATCAACACAGTTCTTTACAGACCTTGAAAGAAAAATTCTTAATTTCATATGGTAAAATACAAAGTTCAGAATAACTAAAAAACATTGTGTACAACAAAGAACATCTAGAGGTATCACTGTTGCTGATTTCAATCAATATTACGGAACAATAGTCATAAAAACTGCATGGTAGTGATATGGAAACAGACTTGTTGATCAACGGAACTGAATCAAAGACTCAGAAATAAAACCACACATATATGGACACTTGATTTCTGTTAAATAAGCCAAAACTATATAATGGAAAAAGAAAACATCTTCAATAAATGATACTAGTCTAACTGTATGTCTCCTTGTAGAAAAATACAAAGAGATACATATTTATCACATTGTACAAAACTCAAGTTCAAGTGAATCAAAGGTTTCAACATAAAACCAGAAACACTAAATATACCAAAAGAAAGTGTGGAAGTCATTGGCACAGACGAGAACTTATTGAACAGAAGACCTATAGTTTATTCGTGAAGATCAACAATTAATAAATGGGATGTCATGAAGCTGAAAAGCTTTCATAAGGCAAAGGACAATGTTAATAGAACAAAACATCAGCTTACACATTGGGAAAATATTTTCACCAAGCCTACATCTGACAGAGGGCTAATATCCAAAATATATAAAGGATTCAAGAAATTAAGCACCAAAAAATCAAACAAGGCACTTAAAAGATTAGCTACAGAGGTAAGCAGAGAATTCTCCAAAGAGAATGGCTGAGAAGCACTTAAGAAATACTTAATGTCTTTAGACATCAGTGAAATGCAAATCAAAGTGACCCAGAGATTTCACCTTACACCCATGAGGATGGCTAAGATCAAAGACTCAAGTGACAATACATGCTGGAGAGAATGGAAAAAGGAGAATACTCCTCTGTTGCTAGAAGGAGTGCAACTTGTCCAACCACTTTGGAAATTAATCTAGCATTTTCTCAAATAATTGGGAATAGTTCTACCTCAAGACCCAGCTTTACCACTCCTGGACATATACTAGAAAATGCTCAACTGCATCACAAGATCACTGGTTCAAATATAACTCACAGCAGCTTTATTCATTGTAGCCAGAAGCTGGAAACAACCCAGATGTCCCTCAGTCAAAGAATGGATAAAGAAAATGTGCTATATTTACAGAATGGAATACTACTTAGCTACTAAACAGAAGGAAATCATGAAGTTTGCAGGCAAATGGATGAAACTATAAAAGATCATTCTGAGTGAGGTAATCCAGACCCAGAAAGATATGCATAGTATCTACTCACTTAAAAGTGGATATTAGCCACATAGTGAAAGATACTTATACTTCAATCAACACACCCAAAAATAATCCACGTAACCAGGAGGGTCCAAGAAAGGATGCTTGAATTTCACTCAGAAGGGGAAATAGAATAATAGCCTTTAGAAATGGGTAAAGAGAAGGAATTGAATAGGAATGTGTTTGGGAAGGAGAGTAAAGACATTTATTAGATGTGGGGAGAGCTGAAGTGGGGTATGAGAAGACAGGGTGGGAAAAGGGAAACTATGTGGGAGGCATTTCTGAGCCAAGCTGGAGACATGTGACAGAGTAGGCTCCTGGAAAGATATAGGATGACCGTAGATGATATTCCTAACAGACAGGAACATTGAAACCGGGAGAGGATGAGGGAGGAGGCTACATCTGGGATAGAAAGTGAATAAATTGTAATAAATAAATAAAAAAAATTAACAAGAAAGAGGACCAGAGGTAAGATGATCAATTCTCACTTGGACAGACAAATGGGGTGGACATTGGATGTAGGAGAAAACAAGTAACAGGACAGGAGCCTACTGCAGAGGGCCTCTGAAAGACTCTACCCAGCAGTGTATCAAAGCAGATACTAAGACTCATAACCAAACCTTTGGCAGAGTGCAGGGAATCATATAAAAGAAGGGGGAGTCAGTATGACATGGAAAGGATAGGAACTCCACAAGGACCAAATATATCTGGGCACAAGGGTCTTTTCTGAGACTGATACTCCACCAAGGACCATGTATGCTTATAACCTAGAACCTCTGCTGGGATGTAGCCTGTAGTAGCTCAGTAACCAATTGGTTTCCCATAGTAAGGGGAACAGGGACTATTTCTGACAGAAACTCAATGGCAGGTTCTTTGACCTTCCTACCCCGCAAGGGAGGAGCAGTCCACAGAGGAGGACTGTGCAGCCAGTCCTGAAGATACCTGATAAAAAAGGGTCAGATGAAAGGGGAGCAGGTCCTCCCCATTCAGTAGAGTTGGAAAGGGGAAGGGAGGAGATAAGGGAAGGAGGGTGGGGTTGGGAGGGAATGAGGGAGCAGGTACAGCTGGGATACAGAGTTAATAAAATGTAACTAATAATAATAAATCTAAAAAAACCCAAACAATAAATGAACCATCAACAGAAAGGAAAATAGGTATAAGTATTAAATTATAATTAAGTAGAAATTTGAAACATTACAAATCAGTAAAATCAGAATGCTAGAAAGAAAGAAATACACACATCACATATGGATAAATCTAAAGCATTAAATACAATAGTTTGATGAAGCAAAACACAAAATGCAAAATACTACAGAAAACATAACAAAACATGTATGCATGCTTTACAATTAATCAATACAAAATCAAACATGATCAATAAAACATTTTATATTGAGCAATAGACTTTATTAAGAAATGTATAAGATTAATATTAGAAAAATTCTTAGCTTTTTGTAGTCAGTAATGAATATGATAGAAGTAATGAACTTAATAGAAGGAGTTTTAATAGCACCTGAAGATGCTGTGTAGGCAAATTTGGGGGGGAGGAGAGTGGGGAGGAGTCCTCAACATTCTATCCAAGTGTGAAACATGGAATAATGGAATAATGATCTACATGACTAGATATGCCCATGGGTTCAACAGTAACACAAATGTTACAGGGGTAACCATCACTTTCTTAATAGATTTATGGTCTTCTACACACAAGAGAAAACATGTCTGGTTCTGTAACTCTGAACTAGAACCCACTGTTTTTGAGCTCATAGACATTATCATGGAAGTTTCTTTATGCAGTGAAGAGTGGTTAATATAGAAACTTACAAGTTATCAAAATGCAGAGAATATCAGGGAAGTCCTATATCTATATCATACCTTTCCCCAATGTCCAGGAACCACTATAGAAGAAGGGATATGAATGTTATGAGAGCCAGAGCTCTAAGAACACAGGACTGAAACACTATATTCTGAGTGTTGAAAGAATATGTGTATTACATGGATGCAACACCAGTCAATAAAAAAATCTGATGGCTTATAGCTTATACAGGAAATAGGAGGTGGTACATCTGACAGGCAGAATGGAGCCTGGGTAGAAGCAGTCATGGGGCAATCAGCTGGAAAGATGTGAGGAAAATAGGTGCATGGTACCTGAGCACAGGTAACCAGCCACATGAGAGAATGTTTATTAGTATAAATGGATAATTTTAAGCTATTATCAGGTCAGAGAAAAGCCTGAGTATATGACCTAAGCATTTGTAATATATTTTCAGTCTCATGAGTCTTAGGAGCTTGGGGCCAGGAGGAAAAACTGCAACATATTAACCACCAACATCTGAGCATGACAAGACTGCAGCACTACTTAATTCAGAACTGTTGTGGTTGCCTCCTCAAAATCCATATCATATCAATGAAGTCAACATTCTAGTACGGAACAATCTCCTACCTCTAACTAAAAAGCTAAGAGCAGTCGATACTACTTCATGGAGAGTCAGTTGCTGCCAGAATGTGGCTCCAGATAGGTCAATGGTATGTTAGAAAATGACACAACTAGAAGAATTTGTACAGCACAAGCTGGAGTCAATAGGTTATTTAAAATAATAATCAGTAAAATATGAAGCCAGGGAAGAAGGAAGGTAGATGCTGATCTTGGAAGAAATAAGGGAATGTGTGGAGATGAATATGATCAAAATGTAATTTTATGAAATTTCTAAAAATTAGCATTAATTTAACCAAAAGCTATGACAAAATGATATAAGTTCCACAAAAATATCACACACATGCACACACGCATACCCATGTAGGCGCAAAAGCAGGTAGATTGTTTATGCATTAACAGATAGCCCCTATACTCCTACACATGGATGGCACTAACTAGATTTCAGGAGATGTACAAGTAGAATTTGAAGTTGAAATAGAAAAATGTCTAGAAGTGTCTGTGAGATGTTGTAGGGAAAATGGGAAATAAATATGAATAAATATGGAATTCTCAAAAAATAAATTGAAAAGTAAATTTACAAATATATTGAAAGGAAAAAATTTTGGAGTGGAAAAAACAAACCTACTTCTCTAAGCAAAAATATAATGTTAAAAATGAAACTTTTCCTGTAATTTAATTAAACATTTACAATTTTTCCAGCTTGAGAAATAATTGGTCTAAATTGTTTGAAAACATATCTGTGAAAAGCACATGAGGATAGCAAGACAAATCGGAAATGGTAGAAAGGTCATTAAGGACTTAAAATAGAATTAAACATCCAATCTTTTCTAGATAAAAAGGGAAAAAGAACCAGCTGTCTAAATGTCAGTCCCGCTAAGTAGTTTTATTTGTGGAGAGTTAGTTCCATTATGACTGGGAAATCTGACAAGCTCCCCAGTGTTTTTAGCTATGATGTTGATGCATTTCTCTCTCTCCGTTAGACTAGCTCTAAATGTTTTTTCTGCCTAAATCTCACAAAATTTCTCTTCCCATAATTTTTTTTTCTTAATTTACGTTTCAAACTTTAGTAGAATTTATCCTTTTGTCATGGGGTAATTGTAAGCTACTGTGTCTTTGATAAAACACTGCGGCACTCATTAGCCCCAGCTGACCTTGAGATTATGATTCCCTCAGCCTTTCAAGTGTTAATTCTACCAAACATAACCCACTTCTCCTGTCTCCTTTTCTTATTTCACAGCATGATTCTCTAAAGAGCCATCTACCTTTGTGATTGTGTCGGTTTTTCATAAATATTTCCTTTTATAAGCTTTGAATTTAAAACAGTTACAAATTTATTGCCAAAACTGCCTTGGCTAACTGGCAGAACATGGCAACAAGAAGCCATTGCTAAAGACACCATATATTCAAATCACAGATCATGGAGAGAGGAATTTGGTATTCCTTGGAAAGCTTCACTATGCTGGTTAGCCTTCATGTTGCAGTCTGCTAAAGGAGAAAAGTCACTTTCAGTCTCTTCTATGAACCCTACAGACTACAGCAGTAATTGTTCTGGTCTGGCCTGGTCTGGAAGAGCCACTGGTATAATATTGGCATGGAACTCAGAAGAGTAACCAACCAATTTCTGATTAGATCTGATCCCTCCTCTATGAAATGAACTCATACCCAATGCTGATCACTGTGCACAGAGTATGAGACTGTGCTACGAACAGGCGTAAATGAGAGATGTATCTCATACCCTTCTCCTAAAAGCTTAAAAGTCTTCTTAGAAGAGGGAGTAGAAAAATTCTAAGAGCCAGAGGTGATGGATTCAAGGAAACAGTGTTTTCCAGATACAAAAGGACAATTTCACATATGAACTTAGTGATTGTGATGGCATACTAAGATCCGGACAAACTCCAGCTTAACAAAATTTCAGCATGAACCTAGCAGGGACTGGAGAAGGTAGAAAGGAAATCATGGCATTAGCTGAGGACCGACGATAGGCGTTGGGAGAGAGAAAATCACTTTTCTTTAATGATGTTATTTCTGACAGGTGAACTGCAGTCCAAGGCAGGCTCCATGCCAAGATATGGTTAGATAACACAAACTGGAATTGATGGCAGAAAGCAAGAAAAAAAAGATATCTTAATTTGGGTAGGATGATAAGACAGTAGGGGAGAAAAAAATGAGATCAAAATACATTGTATTAATTTCTCAAAGGATTAAGATAGGATTAAAAAAAAACAGGATAAACTTTTATCTGTTAATTGATAGTTTTATTGTTCCCAGCTTGAGGATATTAGCCACAAAATTTAAAACATTATGAGTAGATTATTGTGTGACCATATTTACTTTCCTGAGAGAAAAAATGTTCAAGATTGCAATTGTTGTGATACAAGCAATTGCAAGTTTTTCATCAATTTCTGAATGTCCAATATATCTGTACTATTTTCATTCATAATCAGTGTTACCTCAAGTAATCTCGTTTTCATATCCTCATCAGTATAGAAGATTTCATTACATTTACAATAGCCATTTGAAGATATTTATAGTGATGTCTTGTTTTTCTTAAAATTTAAATCCCCAAAAGCTAATATTCATGATTTAATTTTACGTTATTATTTGCCACTTATTTATTTTACAAACTATATTTCCATATAATTTATACATTATATAATAACTACTTTATTTTAATAAATGTTAGCCATTGTTTAAATATTCTAGATATAAGCATTTGATAAAGAGTGAAGTTTGCAATTATTTTAATATATCTAAACTATTTTTTAAACTTATTATTTCAGAGTAAATTTTGGTATAGTAAAAATTATCTGTTTTTGCTTCCTATTTGGGAGCTTAAATTCTATGATAACTTTAAAACATGTTAATCTCAAAGTATTTCTTCTATGAGCTTTTATAAGTCCATGATCCATTTACAAATAATTTTTGAAAAGTTATGCAGCAAGTCAAGCTTCAGATTGTAATCAATGACTATTAAGAAGACTAAGCCTTGTGTGTAGTTAGTTCTGTGTTTGGAAGTCGTAATTTATAACACTGATCCTTGCATTCTCTCTACCAATGTCATAGTTGTTACAGAGTTATGAATAGGACTCTAATTAAAGGATCACCCCCACACTTTGTTCATCTTCTCCAAGATAATTTTAGGTTTTCCATGTGTATTTTCCAATAATCTAGTCTACAATTACAAAAACTACTAGATTGGAGTAGGGGCTATGTTTAAGTCTAGCAATTTGGTGATAACAGGTATCCTATTATGTTGACTATATAAACTGTTAACATAGTACATGTCCCAATTTATTTAGTTTTCTTACACTGATGGTAGGGTAGAATTGTCCAACACTACCTTTAATAAGACTGGACAGCAAGCTTTTCTGTGCTTTTCCTCCAGAGAAAAATGTTCTTTCATGACATATGTTTCCTGGTTATTTTTTCGAATGCTTTTTTCAGCTGTTAAACTTTGGATCTGAATTGTCCACAAAACAAAAAACACTAAAGCTGTTATCTAGATTACGTTATTGGAGCCACTTTGCTGGGCTACACGCTCCTGGCCATAATATGCTACATTAAGACAGGCACAGAGCAAACATAACCAAATAATTTAGTGAAAATTCTGGAGCAGTGATTAAAAAATAATTTTTCCTGTTTAAGTTGATTTTTCTTAAAAGCCTTCGGTATTCTTTAGTGAAATATTTTAGAAATGATTTAAGAAGTACACACACACACACACAAACTCACATACACACAAACCCATACCATCTAAAATGTTATAAGCAGAGATTAGTTGGGGATTCTGGTGTAAACTCAGAAGACAGGAATTATGATAGAGATGCACGGGTCAAATTACATTTTTATGATGTTTCCTATAGAAACTAAGAGTCAGAACACATATTCCTTAACTTTCATTTCATTATACACATATATATTTTATATGTAAATAGTATATATAGTATATATAATATTATTTGTCTATTTTGTTTCTGAGCTCATGATGAAGTGACAAACATGTGTGTTGTTTTATATACATGTTTTTAACATACACATATCTAATATATATAAATATTATATAATATATATTATGACATATAATATATAATAAATATAATAGATAATAAACCTGATAAATAATATAATATACATAATTATATATAAGAAGTTTTATATATGTATCTATAAAGTCTTGAGATGTCGTGTATGGCTAACTTCAGTATTGTATACAAATTAATCTAGTGGAGTACAAACAAAGTCAGCTTTAGGGCTGTGCCTTGTGCATGTCTGGATGCTTTCCACCAGATTTAGAGTGAGAACTAGAAGAAAGAGTATCAGTAATCTTGATTACATTGCAAATTTCTCAGAAAAAAAATAGCACTCTAAAGTTTGTGGCTAAGGATTGTGTTATTGTAAAGAAATTAACGCCATTCAAACCCAGAAAAGTATTGTACAGTAAGGAAATAGGATATATGCCATGAGGGGTCTGTGCAGTGGCCCCTAGGTCCAATGGCATAAATATATGAGGCACACTTGTAATCCCAGCGTTTGGGAGGCAGGGGTAGGCAGATCTCTGAGACTGAGGCCAGCCTGGTCACAGTATCTTCCAGGACACCCAGGGCTACACAGAGAAACCGTGCCTCAAACAAAACAAACCAAAACAAAATAAACAAAGAAAATAGTGTGCCCTGCTCATATAAAAACATTCCGGGCTTGTTTCCCTATTTTCACCCTCCAGACTGCAGAGGCAATTCTAGACATGAACCGGGTGAGCCTGGCTTTTGCTCTTTTGGTAGCAAAACCTCAAACTCTCCCTGCGGTGTTATTTTACGGGCTTCCTGAAGGCAAAGGGTCCATGGGATATTCCAGGAAAACACTCAAGACAGGCCTAAAAGGCTGGTCACAAGGAGAAGAGTCTCAGTTCACACAGGCAGCCCTCAAGGGTGCAGTGTGTGAAAGTAGACAGTGTTGTACGGGACAGTGCTATAGTGGACGTCCCAGCCCGTTAGCTGGTGTGATACCACAGTGTGCTCCTCGGATGGGAATGGATGTCAAGGATTTAATGATTCCCACGTTGGGTTTGGGGCTTCCTTCGAATGGAACCATCTTACTTATTACTGAACCCTACTTATTACTCTTCATTTTGCCTCTTTTAACTGAAAAAAATATTACTCAGTTCTAATTTATATTGAAACATCTTCCTTATTTCACGGGGCTCTGAAGGTGTGCCCTTGGAGGACCTTGCCTTTCCTCTTCACATTCTTTTCTGCAAACTGACTTCAATGGATAAAGCTGCTTGTTACATCACATGATTCAAACCACACACATCTGTCACTTTACCATGAGCTCAGTATCAAAATATACAAGTGACTACCCAACGGAAGCATGAAGGGGTACAAATCTTTTCTTTTTTTATTAATTTTTTTCTTATCAGTTACATTTTCTTAATTTGATTTCCTCAGGTGTTCTGTTACAGTGACATAAACCTCACAAGTCGCTGAAGAATGTTGTTCATATTGTCATACTAGATTTTTTCTGTTGCTTGATACAACAATTTTAACATGTTAGCATGGTTGATTACATTGGTTAATTTTCCAATATTGAATTAAAATCACATCTCTTTATTTAATTCCTTAGACAAGGTACATGACATTATATGCAGATTTCTGAATCCTAATTGCAAATATACTAAAGAATGATTCAGCAGTATTTATAGGGGGGGATTTGTATACAGTATTTTCTTTGTAACTTTTGTCTGGTTTTCATAGAAGAGGATATTGAATTCTTGAATTGTAGACCATTGTTTCATGTTATATTTTCAGAAATGCATTGCATTGCATTAGTGTTAACTATTTATTTTTAAATATCACAGAATTCTAGCATTCTGATATGAAACAGTACAGGCATACTCATTCTTGTAATAATCTGTTTATTTGTAGCATTTATATGAACCAAATATATGCTTGATACTAATAATAATTCAATAATTGCTTCATTCCTCTTGCATATGTTGATGTTTTGCAAACAACAGTTTGATTTTTGAATTGAGGCTTTTCCTCTTTCCCAAGTCTGTGTCTATTTATTGTAATTATAAATTTACTTTTCAAAAGTTGTTTAGCTTTGTCATACCTATTTTGATAAATGGTATGTTGATTTTCATGTACTACAATATATTTTAATTATTGGAACCTCCTTTTTCAGTCTGGGTAACATATAAGTACATTAGTTTTTAAATATCTCAAATATTTCTTAAATCTTGATGTTATTAATTCCTACTTTGGTTACATTGCAAATGAAAAAATTCTCTATGGTTTAAATTACTTTAGTTATATTTATATTTGTTGCATGGCACACAATCTGTTAAAGTATCTTTTCTTTGCTAAAGTTAACTTGAAAAGGATGTGTATGGTTGCTCTTGAATAGAATATACTAATCTCATATATCCTGTGAGATGTCAATTGGAGAGAGAAAAGAGAGAAAGAATAAGATATCCAGTTTTAATTGTGATTTATTTGTAGATATGCCATGCCATTCTCAATTGAAATCAAGGATCCTTCTATCAAATCTTCTCACATGCGCTAGGTTTCCAAGAAAATATCTCTATCACACACTCTCTCTGTCTCTTTCTCTCATTTTCCCCAGTGCATAGTGTATGTGGCTTTTTAAAAGTCAGTGTTTTATGCTATCCTATACATTTATTTGGAGATTTGGAACTGTGTTCTTTTTTTTATTTTATTTTTATCAGTTACATTTTATTAACTCTGTATCCCAGCCGTGTCCCTAACCCTCATTCCCTTCCAGTCCCTCCCTCCCTCATCACCACTGTGCCCCTTTCCAAGTCCACTGATAGGGGTGGACCTCCCCCCCCATTCATCTGATCCTGTTGGAACTGTGTTCTTAACATCTCTATTTGTGGTATACTTTCTCTATGGCTAGATATATACTGCTTATGTCATTATGATGTCTCTGATACCCAGTAGTCTCTTGGAGTTAAAATGTTAACAGGCTTTGATCTATAGATCTGTAATTGGAAAAAATGTCACAGAAATAAAAGGCTCCTTGGTTCTTGGGCTTTGAGTCCTGATATATATGAAATAAATCACTAGATATTATTTATACAGAATAAAGTTTGGCTTTTTTGCTCTTATTTTACACAACAGAGTGAGAGAGTTTTAAATTTCCAACTTAGAATTAACTGTCCCCCCTCTCTCTCTTTCTCTCTCTTGCTATGTACCTTAACTTATGCATATGTATTAGAGTGTGTGTGTTTGTGTATTAGAAAACATATACTATGTATGTTTCTTTTTTCTTTTTATGTGACTATGAAGAAAAATCATTACCAATATTTTATTATGCCATATCCTTTATTTTTTTACATCATTTTGAGTGAGGTATTCCAGAAAGAGAAAGAAACACATTGTATATACTCACTAATAAGTGGGTACTATACCTATAAGATAAGATAAACATACTGAAATCTGTACACCTAAAGAAGATAAACAAGAAAGAGGACCTGGGGTAAGATGATCAATTCTCACTGAGAAAGACAAATGGGATGGATATTATGCTATATTCTATAAGTTAATATAATGTTTATATGGTACCAGATTCACTTTGCAAACTTCTGTGTTTTTAGTT
>REGO01000650.1:139151-161651 GCA_010120015.1 Rhombomys opimus | reverse complement strand
AAGAATGGCAACTTATAAAAGAAACAGTTCAATTGTGCTTATGGTTTCAGAAGGTGAGAGTCTATGATGGCATAGCAAAATCATGGAACAAGAGCAGCTGATAGCTCACATCTTGAACTTCAAGCAAGAGGTACAGAGTACCCTTGCAATGACTTTGGAAGCCTCAAAGCTCACTCTTATGACATGCTTTCTCTAAAAAGCCATACCTGTGGAATCAGGCATTCAAATACACTGACCCATTCTCAGTCAAACCAATACACTCCATTTTCACCTCTTTAGTGAGTTATTTTTTGAGTTATTTTTCAGATTGTAAATTCTTCCAATAATTTCAAAGTACAGAAATCACTATTGTTTATTTTTGTTTATCTTATCCTGAATTACATTTATTTGAAAGCTCATATAAAGTAATTTTGCAAAATATTTTCTCATACTTTCCAAGTGACACTGATTAAGTATACACAAAGTATTTTCTGTGTTCTTTTCATTCTTCTCTGCCTTTGTAAACATGCCTGGTAAGTAATACTATTTATATTGACTAGAGAGGCCTCTGCCAGTAGTTCAGTGTCTTATGGCTTATTTTTCCTTTAGACTGAGTTAAGGTTCCAAGCCTAAAACAATTTTCCCATGCAAGAGTTAGCATGGAAGGAATTATTGAAACCACAGGGTGGAAATTAATGATTAGCTTGATGTGCTATTAGCATACCAGCAGGAGAAAAGACTAAATGAGCTATGTTCTGAAGTAAAATATGTCATCATGGAAATTGCAAATGATATGATGAAGAAACAATGGTGTAAATAAGGGTGAAGAAGAAAGAGCTGTTAGACAAGGAAGCAAGGAGATAAGCATTTAAATTAAGAGCACAGGACACTGAGACAGCACAGCTAACACACAAGAACCCAGACTAAAAGACATGCAGTTAGTGATGCAAACAGGAAGCAATCCATCTACTGAAGCTGACTGCAGCCCCTGGGGAGAGGAGGCAAAGTAAGATAGAAAGTACTTTCCTACTTATGTAAAACATGCAGAGGTAAATACATTCTAAACATTTCCTTAGTTAAGTGGCATCCTTTGCCTGCCAGAACAAAGGCTCACTATTCTGAAAATTACTGGGAACAAAATGAGATGAAAAGAAATAATAAACGACTTACGGAAAAATTTTGGATAATATACAATAAAAAAAAGAAAGCACTCAGTGTTTTGGCATAGACAACTGTGGAATTGCCATGATTTTCTTAAGGATTAAACACATATTTAACGGAGAGACAAAGCACACTAAGGAACTAGCAGCCAGTTGTCTTTTGTCAAACCTTGTGTATTAGAAGGAGAGGAGAGAGTTTTACTGTTTATGTACATTATTACCCTCACTGGGAGGTACCTGTCTTGCTGACAGGACATCATTCCACTCTGTGTCTGGCCTGAGGAAATTTGGTTCGGAGAATGGAAAAGACATTGCAAGCCTGCAGCTATACAGCAGACAGGCAAGAGGAAATGAATATTAGATTTATCTTGTTTACATGATTGAAAGTAGTTACAAGAAAAGAAGGAGTTAGATCAGCCCTTTCAGTATAAATAAACTAATTTTTCCACTAATCATTAGCATAGATATAAAGACAGAGAATTTCCCATCCTCTAAACTGTCAGGTTCATAGTTGCTTTACAAGTAACCAAAAACTTCACTCAACCCTAAACCTACAAAATTGGATTTGCGAATCTAGGCATCTATCTAAAAAATTAATTAAAAATGTTTTAATTAAAATGTGTTTTGATAGTTTTTTAAAACTTCAAAACATTTAATTTTATCTGTACCTCTTTACTGAAGCAATGAAGAATTAAAGATTAAACAAAATAGTCAGAAGTTCTGCTTTTGATGCTGGCTATTAAGCCCAGGACTGCACACAAGTTTATTACTTCTCTCACTTGTTTCTCTGATGAAGTATTTGAACAAAATACACTTGGGTGAAGAATTTATACAGATCACAGTTCTACAGTACATGCCAGCATTACAGGTAAGTCAAGCTGACAAGAACTTGAAGGAACTGGCCAGTCACAGCCATAGTTAAGGACAGAGCGTGAGTTAATGGATGCATGCTTGCCCTCAGCACACTTTCTCCACTCTTTCATAATTCAGGAACTCCTACACAGTGAACAATGCCATGCATGCTGCATGATTCTTTCTACCTCAGTTAACGTAACCAAAAGAAGCCCCTGCAGATATGACCACAGAACATCATAAACCAGACAATGCATCATTGAGCCTCTCTTCCCAGGGGAGTCTAGACTGTGTTTAGTTTATAATTAAAACCAACCACCACACTATATAAAATCCTTAACAAGAAGATATATTTACAACTTAATGATACTTTAATTTTACAATGCAAACTCCTATTTTTCAGCCCAATTTCTGTTTATTTTGACCCATTTGTAAACTATTTTAAAATTTTTAAAACACTTTTAAAAAGTGTTCTTCTGCATGTACATCTACACTCCAGAAGAGGGCAGCAGATCTCATTAGAGATGGTTGTGAGACATCAAGTGGTCGCTGGAAATTGAACTCAGGACCTCTGGAAGAGCAGCCAGTGCTTTTAACCTCTGAGCCATCTCTCCAACCCCTGTAAACATTTATTTTAAAGATTTATTTCCATGTAAACGTTCTCAAAGCTGAGTGAGGACCTTTGTGTTCCCTTGTGTCATCACGGTAATGTAGGAGTCAACCTGTTACGATTAATCAGTACAGTATGAAAACACTGCACTACTGTATTTTAAAGTCAGTGAGTAGCTGGAATGGTGCCACAAGCTTTTCTGAACGATTAAATAATCCTTCTCAGAGAAGAAGCTTGAGGTCAAACTTGAGGAATGAGAAAGCTTGAGGTCAAATTTGAGGAATGAGAAATGTTTCGCTAATATTCTGAAGTGGAGAAGGTCGTTTGGGTCTGACAGCAGCATATACATTGGCTTATTATTGCTTAGCTATGTGACTAGGTTCATCGTAATTTTTCCCATGTGGCTTGAGCATTAAGAATGGAGGAAGCGGGATAGTGAGCCACAGGGAGAAGCTTCACCAATATTAGAGTAATGAGACAACACAAAAGTGTGATAAAACTGCCGAGCATCCAGAACCAGCTTCCATTTAAACACTGTGAGGCTCAGATTTATTCCAGCAGATATCACATATGTTGTTTAACCTGATTTGATCTTGGTGATCAATGACAATGTACATAGCTGACAGGTAAGTCAAATTTCTCACTGCCGTCTGAACTGATCTATTGATTTGCCTTTTGCCAACTCAGCTGTCTCCGAAAAGTGTTTCAGATGGGAAATAAAAACAGAAACTATTCTTTATTCAACATAGATGTCTAGAAACAGTGTTTTTTTTAAATCATTTATAATTAGGTAAATAGTAGTTCTTTTATCTTCCTTGTTTTAGAACTATTATGATTCTCAGCCCTTCAAATGCCTTCTTTATTAATTGCTGAAAATGATTATTCAGACAGATGGCTTATTTAAGGAGAGTGGTTTACTTTTATATCTCTCGGGGAAGAGCCATCTGTTCTGATTATGGGTCTGTTGCCTCCAGATGTTGTCATTTCTACCTAACCTGTGGAGTCTTTGCTGCCATTATTTCAGCTATGATATAATACTCCCTAGCTAACTGCAGCTTGATAGAAATTTTGCATTCCTCTAATTCTAGAAAATATAAAAATTTGTGGTAGGCCTCTTCACATAAACTGATGACTCCAGCTAACTGTAGCTGGCTTAGCTTCTGCTCTCTACCGCAACATGAACAACATTAGGGATAGCTTCACATGTGAGACTGAAGCCAGACTAAACTCTCTTCTCTCTTCCTTCCTTGTCTTATACTTGTTTAGATTTTAAAAATTAAATGAACAAATTCTTTAAATGTTTCTCCAATGTATATTTACAAATTTCCAATAAGCACATGTAAAAATCCTCTACCTCTTTAATTATTATGAAAATGCAAAACAATATGAAATGAAGGATACCAAACATAACAGAACAAACTCCCACAGTAGGAAGGGGTGGGAGGTGTAATGTGCTGGAGGATTTGGAATGTTTGATCATTGTAGGTAAAAGAGGTAATCTACTAAAGTTATTCTGTATGGTTATATATCAAAACATAATAAGGGCAATTACTATATAATCAAACAATTCTGGTACTAGATTATGTAATTCCCAGATGAAGAGCAGATATCTCCAAAGACTGATAAACCCTTGCAATGGAGATTTGTTCAGCTAAATGGATAGTTAGAATAAGGGAAATAAGCTATACACAGAAAATAAAATATTGCATAGATCTAGACAACTGAAGTAGTAAGAGCCTTGGAGACTTCAGACAAAATGGTGGTTGCTGGTGTCTGGGGTAGTGAGAAAGTGAAGGTGTACCTTGTTAGGGATAGAGTTTCAGTTTGGCAAAGAAACAGCAGCAAGAGGTAGCCTTAATAGTAACTGTCACAATTTAATAAATACGTTTTATTACTCCCCAAATTAAACAATTGAGAGTTAAAGTTCTTGAGTGGTAAATTATATATATATATATCCTTACTAATTGATAAAGTGCTATGACCCTGGCTTGCTGGTTTTTAAAATTCTCAAAACTAGTATCACATATTTAAACTTGGAAGTTGAATCTAACTTTCCTTCTTCAAAGAGGAAAAACTCATCACTTGTTTCTATTTTAAAATATTTTTTTTAAATTTGACTCTACATAAAGTGGATAATTGATGGTATCTTCTTACTCTTATGTAGTTAAATACCTGTTGTCCCTATCCCCATGAATCTTAAAACATTTTTGTTGGATCAAGGATGGCATCATGCTGTAAAAGCAGAAAGAAACATGACCCTGAGAGCAAATCATAAAGGAAGAATGCTACAGTGATCAGAAAATGAGTAAGAGATGCACAAGGGAGGAAAACTACAGACAATAGACTCAGGTGTAGAGCATGGAGGTGGCCTATGGGAATTCCCACAAGTAGAAATCTGCATAACCGAAGAATCACAAGGGTAGCCACAAGGAGGTGCAAAAGCTTGATAGAAAATTCGGGTTCCTTTAGTTCTTGATAATAAAAAAGGTTGTGGTAGGCCTCTTCACAAAAAATGGCAACTCCACTGAAAAACATAGTAAATGGATGAAGACAGTAAAATCTGAGCTACTAAATCATTTTTAAATGCTGTTAATATTAATGTATACTTCTTTATAAAAGAAATAATCCAAGAACATATATGTTAAACATAACACATGTATTTTTATTTTAATTCTAATTTTGAAAAAATCATAATCATATGTTCAATGATAAGGATAACTCTCACTTTAAGTATATACCATAAAAGCATGATAAAAACCTACAGAGAAATGTGAGAACATGCAATATAACCTAGACCCACAACCACATTAAAATATATAGTCATAGAATTTAGAGCTAATACTATGATTGTTTTATAGTATTTTAAGTAGTATGTAGTTTTTATTTTTATGTATGTAGTCTTTAATTTTTTTTGAGGTTTATGATGTTATTGAGTTAAACAAGAAAAGTTGGCTATGTAGATGTGGTTAATAGCTCCTGTTTAACTATTTTAATTCAGTAAATCCAGCAAATATGCAAAGTAAGCTTTTGTCTGTGTTTAGTATAAAGGAAAGTTTACATTTAGGTAGTGGTGCAGGATGGAAAACCTGGTCATACAGTGACCCAGTGGAAAACTTGGGTGCTTTTTAAACAGAAAAAAAAATATGTCTTAAAGATTAATTTTATTATTTAATTCTGTGTATGCGGGGAGTTGGTAAGGAAATGTGCACATAGTGCCAAGCAGGAGTATAGATATTCTAGAGCTGGAGCTACACGCCTGAGTCCTGGGAACTGAACTCAGGTTGTCTACAAGAGAAGTAAGCACTAATAACTGCTGAACCACCCTGGCAGATCGTAGTTTCAACACGCAAGTGTGATGTGCGTGTGCATGTGTGTGTGTTTGCTGCGTGTGAGGTTCTTAACCCATGTAGTGCCAGAGAATATTTCAGTTATGCAGTTCTATTGCTCTCCAGTTGATTCCTGTGAGAAAGTCTCTGAACTCCTAAGCTCTGCCTTTCATTATTCCCCGCTTCAAGTATCTACACTCGTGGGTCTTACATAGACGATGAGGACGTAATTTCAGGCTCTCGGGATTGTTCTTCAAGTGCTGTTACTCACTTAGCCATTTCCTAGTCCTACGGCACAGGTTTCAAAGGAGATGCGCCTGCCTCAGTAGCCCATGCTTTTTGTCTGGCGATTATTTCTCTACTCATTATGTCTTCCTGCATACATGCATGGAGTTGTATGTGATTTTTCAGAAAAATACTTTGCATTTCCTGTGAAGAACATCAGACATGTACCTGAATTTAAAGCTTTCTCATACCTCCTCCTTTCATATAGGCTTCTTTGCTTTCTCACATACAATAATGAGACCTCTTAAATCTTTTCACTAAATTTTAAAACTTATTCTTGATTCTTAACTTTGATATATTAGACTTAAAGAAAAGTTCTGTGTGTTTCATTAGGAATACCTATACAGGTTATGGAACTATTAAGAGGCTATAAGGGAATCTTGAATAGCAAAAAGGAAGAACATACGTAGTATGATGGGTGTGGAAAGAATAATGTAGGTCTAAATGTGGAGATGGGAAGTTAGGGTAGAGGAGGGTAGAGGAGATTGTATGGGGAGGGAAAATGAACCTAAAGGTCCTTGTGAGACAGTCATATAGGAAACTACTACTGTGGAAGCTTGTAAACTATATTCATGTTCATATATTAAAGAGTTTAAATGAGTCAATTTAGAAGGAGACAACAATGCCCTTACAAGATAGCACAGGGAAACAAGTACAAATCTCAGTGCCTCGAGTTAGGTACTTCTTTTAAAGCTATTGGTCAATAGCCAAAAGGCCACAAACCTATTAGCTCTTGCCACTGGTCTTTTTTTTTTTTAATTTTTTATTAATTACACTTTGTTCATTTTGTATCCCCCCATAAGCTCCTCCCTGCTCTCCTCCCGACCCCACCCTTCCTCCCCTTTCTGTATGCATGCCCCTCCCCAAGTCCACTGATAGGGGAGGTTCTCCTCTCCTTTCTGATCTTAGTCTATCAGTTCACATCAAAAGTGGCTGCATTGTCCTCTACTGTGGCCTGGTAAGGCTGCTTCCCCCTCAGGGGGAGGTGATCAAAGAGCAGGCCAATCAGATTATGTCAGAGGCAGTCCCTCTTCACATTACTATGTAACCCACTTGGACACTGAACTGCCATGGGCTACGTCTGTGCAGGGGTTCTAGGTTATCTCCATGAATAGTCCTTGGTTGGAGTATGAGTCTCTGGGAAATTCCCTGTGTTCAAATTTTCTTGTTCTGTTGCTCTCCTTGTGGAGACCCTGTCTTCTCCAGCTCTTACTATTTCCCACTTCTTACCTAAAATTCCATTCACTCTGCCCAACAGTTGGCCATCAGGCTCAGCATCTGCTTTGATAGTCTGTAGGGCAGAGGCTTTCAGAGGCCCTCTGTGGTAGGTTCCTAGTTTGTTTCCTGCCATTGATCTTGATTACACTCCAGAACCTGACAGGAAAACCCTATTGCTGAAGACACATACACATGAGTCACAATGTGTGCACATATCAAGCTAGTATTGACCTGGTTGCTTTGTCCAAAGGGAAATTTTCATAGTTCTGGATGTACTATGCATGCTACTAGAGGAGAATCATCACTTGTCTCAGTTGTAAATGAGCCCTTTGAGCCACAACAAGGAACTTGTAGGCATGCGTTCACCACAGTTTTGACAGCATGAATTAGAGTTGTGCAGTTCTACACCAGACATAATCCCAGCATGAAGGGTAGAGATGGGCATAGTCACACCCCTAACTAAGGAGCTATTGTTAGTTGGTATCTGCTGGGAAAGAGAAAGTCAGTTTTCTCTAACAGTGTCGTTCCTGGCAGGTGGTCCATAGTCTATTGGATGATGTCTTGCCCAGTAGTATGTGAAAAGCACACGTTGGACTTGATAGGTTTAAAATACTAAAAAGACACAACATTAGGTAGGTAGAGAAAGGGATGTGGATCTCGAAGAGTTAGCAGAGGAGAGATGAATATGATTACAAGAAATTTTCAAAAAGTTAATAAATTGAACTTTTAAAAAGCAAAAGAGTTCTGTAATCTCATCAGCTCTGCTAATATTAACATCCACAATCCATAGCAACCCATTACCACAAGGCAGTTTATGCTGACATGATATCACAGATTGTATAGATAATACATAGATTTGACCATTTATTCCACTAACTTCCTTTTTTATTTTTAGGATCTAGCATAGGACCTTCTGTTTTATTTCTTTCCCATGCCATTACTCTTGCTTACTGTCTGTTGATATATAATAATTTCTTAGCGTTCCTTAGTTCCCTTAATTCCTGGGTGACTATGTTATCAATTATTGCTGCAAAAAATATTCTGAAGAATTCCCCTAATTTCAACGTGCCCTGTTTTTCTCATGGTTTTTTTGTTATTGTTGTAATAAACTTATTAATACTTTTATTACTAAAATGAACAAAATAATATCATTTTTGTTGCAGCAAATCAATGTCCATATTATCAATAGTCTTATTAACAGAAGGCAAACTTGACCTCTTAGTTGAAGCAGTGTTCTCAGGGTTATTGTATTTCAGTTGCTGGTTGATACATGTCTTGACCTAAATTCTTTGAAGCTAAGATGACATCCTGTAAAGTTTTCATCCTCTACTCTTAGGATTCTAGTGAATGTCTCCTCAGTAACAATGCTTCTCTGATCACTTGAATAGCAGTTATTTTCTACAAAAGCAAAACTCAATCAATAGGTAAAGTGTACAGGCACTGCAAAAGATAATTTTTAAATTTTATTTAAAATTTTTATTTTATTTATTTAAAATTTTATTTAAAATTTAAATTTTATTTATTACTTTCCATCCTGACAGCAGTTTCTCCTCCCTTCTCTCTTCCCAATCCTTCCTCCTCCATCTCCCCTCAACTCTATGCACTTTCTCTTCAGAAAAGGGACGTCTTTCATGTATATCAACCAGCCTTGGCATATTAAGTTGCAATATGATTAGGCACATCTTCTCCTATTGAGGCTAGACAAGGCAGACCAGTTAGGGTAAAGGGTCCCAAAGGCAGGTAACAGACTGCCTCTCCTCCTTCTGTTAGGAGTCCCACATGAAGACAAAGCTACATAATTGTTACATATGTTCAAAGGGTCTAAGTCAGTCCCATGCAAGCTCTCTGGTTAGTGGACAATCTCTGTGAGCCACTATGGGCCCAGGTTAGTTGATTCTGTATGTGGTGTTCTTGATCACTCTGGCTCCTACAATCTTTCCTTCTCTCTTCTGCAAGATTTCCCAAGCTCAACCTAATATTTACCTATGGGTCTCTGCATCTTTTCCATCAGTTGCTGGGTAGAGCCTCTCTGATGATTGTAATCCTAGGTTCCTGCCTATAAATATAACAGAAAATCATCAGTATGTCAGGGGTGGGCTTCCTCTCACAGCATCAGTCCAAAGCTGGACTCATGGTCATCTATTCCCTGAATTTCTGCTCCATCTTTAACCCTGTACAACGTGTAGGCAGGACAAATTGTTGACTAAAATTTCATGGTTGGGTTGGTATCCCAATCCCTCTATTGGAAGTCTTTCCTTGTTATAGGATATGGCCAGGTCAGGCTCCATATCCTTCACTGCTAGGAGTCTTAGCTAGGGTCACCCTCATAGATTGTGAAGATTTTCCATTGTCCTAGCCTTCTAGCTCATGCCAGAGACACCTCCTTGTTCCCATTTCCATTATCTTTCCCAGTACTCTCTTCTTCCAATCTCCCTCCACCTGGTCCCTTCTGTTCTTATTGCTATGTCTCCTCTATCAGTTCTCCTCCCCATGTCCACCCATATGTCTACCTTATTTTCCTTCCTTGATTTCTCCTTGTTACCTAATTTTCCTGGGTCTGTGGATTTTAGCATGATTATCCTTTTACATTATGGCTAATATCCATGTATGAGTAAGGACATAACCGTGTTTGTCTTTCTGGGTCTGGGTTAGCTCACTCAGGATGAGCTTTTCTAGTTCTACCCATTTTCCTGAAATTTTCATAACATCATTGTTTTTAATAGCTGAGTAATACTCCATTATGTAAATGTATCACATTTTCTTTATCCATTATTCAATTGAGGGACAGCTAAGTTGTTTCTAATTTCTGGCTATTATGAATAGGTGCTATGAACATAGTCGAGCAAGTGTCCTTGTGGTATGGTGGAATATTCTTTACACTCCTTGCATACCACTTTGTGGCATACACCCAAAGTATTAATGTATATATATATAATTAACCACGTTTTTAAGCAAAAAACTGTATCTTTTAAATTTTTTTAGTCCACTTTAATTATTGAATTTTATGAAAAACTCAACTTGTCCTCAGTCAGTAATACTATTTTATGTTCTTAGCCTCTTAAATTACTTATGATTTGGTGCAGAATGAGTTAAAAATAAGAGTCTGCACCATACATTATCCAAGCATACTTCCTAATGAACTCTGATGGTGGAGGAAAACATGTGTACATTTCTTTTCAAGATGATAGATACTAACAACAAAACATGTCTTGACCATTATTAGATAATTTTGTGTTTGGCCTTGAATAAAATGTATTTGATTATTAGAAAATGAGTATTAGAAAAAACTCTATCTTCAGGTTTCACCTGTTTCGTTATTACCCTTTATCTCTTAAAGTGAAAAAGTGATAATATGCAAATATACTGTACTCCCCTGGTGCCAAATGGAGACAAAATTCATGATGCAAGTCTGTTTATGTTTCTATGCTTATGTCCACAATAAATGCTCCATAAAAGTTAGGCATCACAGCTGATAGTCTGTCTTTCTTTTCATTTGGATAAAATATCAATTAATATAAGCATACTTAAATTAGGGAGGTATATTTACTATTAAAGTTATTTCCTACTTATCAAAATTAATTTCTGACTAGAAATTAAATGAATCAAGTAGCTTTATTAATAAGTAATCTCATTTAAGATAATTTTATTAAAATCATTGACCACCCCTAACTCTCAAATTTATTGTTCATCTGTATCAAGCTGGTTAGGCAATATGTTGAAAGCCTTGTGAGATGTGACAGCTTAGTGTTCACTTATTAGACTTTAGCTTTAGAGAAAAAGAAACCTAGGAAAATAAATGGTTTGCTTAGGATGCACAGAACCATCACCCCTATTTTTCAGCTTACCTAAAGGAAGCCAGTCTCTTATACAAAACTGAAGAGCAAACAATAAACTTCTACACAAACAATGAATCTATGTTTTCCTTTATACTTTTTTTCTCACTAAATACAACATTTAAAACATTTAAGTTAGCAATAGTGTCTTGAACAGCACTCTATTCATAGTTACTGTGAGCACTCTCAGCACAGTTGAGTATATCTCAATATGAGATATGCAGAAAAAGAAACTAAACTTGGTTTCATTAAAAACTAGACCCCTGCACAGATGTAGCCCATGGCAGTTAAGTGTCCAAGTGAGTTCCATAGTGGGGACAGGGACTGTCTCCAACATGAACTGATTGGCCTGCTCTTTGATCACCTCCCCGTGAGGGGGGAGCAGCCTTGCCAGGCCACAGAAGAAGACAATGCAGCCAGTCCTGATGAGACCTGATACAATAGAATCAGAAAGAGAGAAAGACCTCCCCTATCAGTGGACTTGGGGAGGGGCATGTGTGGAGAAGGGGGAGGGAAGGTGAGATTGGAAGGGGAGGAAGAGGAATTTATGGGGGGATACAAAGTGAATAAAGTGTAATTAATAAAAATTAAAAAAACTGAATCACTGGAAATGGACAACTTAACTTTAATTTCTTAACTAAAAGAAAATTTATGAAACAAACCAAAAGACAACAAAACTTTTCACAGAAATCTGTATACATTATTCATACTTATCTTTTTTTATATAAAATATATCTTTTAATTTGTTATGAAAAAATACTACAACTAAGTTAAAGAACTAAAATAACTCTGGGAATTCATTGCAATTGAAATTATATCAAAGGAAATCAAGAGCATAATGCACCTCAAATATGTCCAAATTATAGCAAACATTTATTTAAAGAATACACTTTAAAAGGAAAATAAATTTTGAATAAAAAGCTCTGTATGTTGTAAAAGTAATACTAGCATCACCCCCCCCCTTTTTTTTTTGAAAACAGACATTATGTTATAACCTGCTTAACCAGATTGAACTCTACAACCCCTCTGTTGAGAACTACCTCAGTTCTTTGTATAACTCTACCTCCCCTGTCAACTCCTACTGTAGCCTTTAGCATATCAGAAGCCATTTTGCCTCCAAGACTCCATTTTGACTATAAGGTGAAATAGAGTTCAGATTCTCAGGCCCTACCTGCCTGAGATCAGAATACAACTCAATATTTCAATACTTGCTGTATAGAATAAAATAATAAATGGTAAATGCATGTTCTGCTTAAATTAAAAATAGCTGCATGTTCTATTAGATTAAGATGGCAACATCTGACTATATTCCTTTCTCCCAGAACAGTGGGGAACTGGAAAGTTCCCAAGCCTATATCCTAGCCAATTAGCATAAAATGCTTTGTTTAACTGCCTAGATACAATGTACTTGGAATAAAACTGATTATGTTTAGCTGGTCAAAATAATGTAGTACTCCTGAACCCCTTGTTTCTTGCACCTGGTTACCTGGTTGCTACTTAGTTACAGTTTTTCATATAAAAACCCTGCCTTAGAAACAGACCAGAGTCACAGTCTGGCTCTCAGGAACAGATTGTGTCCCTGACCAGTCAGTTTGTGAACTTCCATCAATCTGAGACTGGTGTTCAAGTGGTTAGTGTGCAGCTATCCCTGAATCCTTAACAATTGGTTCTAATTATAGCAAAAATTCTTATTCATGAGCTAGAATCTGAAGAAAGAGTGTGTTGCTACTAAACAAAGTAAAGGAGAGAGAAAGGTATAATTAATTCACTCATGTGGTAATTATTGTGTAAGTAGTTGTACATTCAGCTTGTGAACTACTGAACACACTTAGGAAAACTTGCAAATGGGCATACTCCTCTCTGTTGACTAATCTTGGATGTCAAATTGATTACATTTGGGCATGTCTGTGAGGGATTTCATTGATTGGATCAATTGAGGTTGAAAGACCAACCATAATTCTGGCACATATTTTCTGGTGTCAGCCCATAAAAAAATGATATGGAAAAAGGAAGTTTTTGCTCTTGTTTTTAAATATAATATTTTTATGTTAATTAATTAATTAATTTGCTTTATATGCTGGCCTTAGCACCATATCTCCTCACCTGCCAGTCCCACCCTCCCTCCATTTCCCCACCCCCTTCCGTACTCTCCTGAAATGGAGAGATCCCCTTTCCATCCACCCCAACTTTGCAATTCAGAGCTTATTGTGTTCTTTTCCACTCTGGCCTGACAAGCCAGTCCCTCCAGGGGGAAGTAATTGAAAAGCTGGCAAGACAGTCCATTCCAGAGATTATTCTGTCTTCCCTTATTAGGGAACCCACAGGAGACCTGAACTGCCCTTCAGCTACAACTTTGTAGAAGACTTAGGTCCAGTCCATGCAAGGTCCCTGGTTGATGCTTCTGTCTCAGCAGGCTAGTCTTGGCCCTGGTTAGTTGGCTCTGTTAGTCTTCTTGTGAAGCTCCTATCACCTCCAGGTCCTTTTCTTCTTCCCTCTACATTTCCATCAAGCTCCCTACACCTTGCCTAATATTTGGCTATGAGGCTCATGATCTATTTAGAGCTGCTGCTGAGTGGAGCCTCTCACATGGGGTACAGAGTAAAACAAATCTCTCAAAAGAAAAATCCTGAATCATCAAAAAGCACTTAGAGAAATGTTTGATGTCCTTAGCCATCTGGGAAATCAAAAATGACTCTGAGATTCCATTTTATACCTGATGGAATGACTAAGATCAAAAACTCAAGTGACAGAATATGCAGGAGGGGATACAGAGAAACGGGAACACTCATCCGTTGCTGGTGAGAGTGCAAACTCATTCAGCCACTTTGGAAATCTATCTGGTACTCTATTAGAAAATTGGGACTAGCTCAACCTCAAGACACAGCTATACCACTGCTGTGCATATACCAAAAGATGCTCTATTGTACAAGGACATTTGTTCAACTATGTTCATAACACCTTTATCTGGAATACCGAGAAACTGGAAACAACCTAGATGCCCCTCAACAAAAGAATGGATAAAGAAATGGTGGTACACTTATGCAATGAAATACTACTCACCTATTAAAAACAAAGACATCATGAAATTTGCAGGCAAATAGATGGAAGCTTTTGCTGTTTGCTTGATAGTTTACTTCTGTGTGATTAAATTGTAGATTGAACCAAAGCGTTATAGGTCTTCCCCTGTAAGAATATCCAGACATTAAGAGGTATTGGGAATTACCTTCAGGCTAGAAGTTCCATAAAGAGATGAGATAATAAAGGACAAGGTGGGAAAGGGGTGTTTTAATGAACTTACAAATCCAAATCCAAATCTGACCTCTTCCTTACTTTAAAAGCCTGCACTTACATACCTGCTAAGGTCACCTAATATGGCAGTGAAGAAGTAAGTCAGGCCTCCTGAAGAGTCTACAGAAAGACTGAAGCTGTAGAAATTTCATTGAGAGAAATCAGACTTTTTATACTTTTATCAGAAACAGAATATAATGACAATTGTCAGGATCTATACAGGTATATTTGCCAGGATACAGTGATGTTTGCAAGGTATACAGGGCACATAAGATTAATGACTAAGACCAATTGTACTGTCAGGCTTCCATGAATCCTTGACTTCTGAAAAACTACAGGGGAACATGGAGTAGCCGTGAAGTTTCACAGCTTCAGGGAGCACACCAGTCTCTCAGAACTGGAAGGCACATTATACCACAGAAGCCTTAGACTAACCTGAAAACCCTATGACACAGGCCTTTCAAACACATGCTTGACACATGGCCAAGCAAACTCCATGGTTCCCTGCACCTCCCAAAGACAGGAGGGGAATAAAAATCTACCAGATAGGAAAGGGGTCCATTGGGTATATCAATGAATAAAGATGATAAGTGCCCTGTAAGCAATGAGTAAAATTATAGTCATCCCTTCTAATCAACAGTGCATAAAGGAGAATAAATCAGAAGTTTCTTTTATAATTCTGTGAAAGTTATCTTTTATATATAAAGTCATGACAATAATAAAAATAACTAAGAGTATGCACTCAATAATGTGAACATCCATACACTTTCTATGATAGAATTGCTGCAATATATGCATACGTATGTATATAAATACATAAATAAATAAATACAGTGAAAATAAATAGAATAAGATGTATATATACATACATATATATATATATAAAGTGAAATAAATAAATAAAGTAAAAATAATCACAGAATATGTTTTCTAACTGATGGAGTTGGGTATGGTTGTTAAGTCATAAAAAATTATGAAAGGATATTGAAACCATTACTTCCCCTTGAGGAACAGGGCATTCCAATATAGGATGGCAGCAATGAGAGTACACTCTGTATGATCAGCAGGGCATCAGTGACTGCACAGAGATGAACAGACCAAACTGTGGACCCAGATCCACACACTTGCTCCCACTACTCATCATCCTGGGCAGAACTGTGGGCCCCCTAACACCAGAAACTGAATTTCCCAGTTAAGAAAAAATCCCACGGTGAAGAAAGCAATCAGGTCTGACCTCAGGTCACCTGGCCAAAGCCCCCTCCCCCAGAATTGTTCCCAAGTTCATGAAGGAGCTAGTACCCAGCTCATAGCCACACACCTGTGTGCTCTGCTCACCATCCTAGACTGGAATGTGGATCCCAAAACACCACAGACTGGGTCTTCCTTTCAGGAGAACCCCTATAGTGAGGGAAACATCAGGTCTGACCTAAGGACACCCAGGTAAGCCCCAGAAAAGTTCCTGGGTCTCTACAGGTTCAGGGGCTCTCGCTTTCAGCTACACACCTGTCTGCTATACTCTCCAGCCACTGATTACCTCTTGGGTACTGGGACACAGACCTCCAAACTCAGAGCAACAGACACCTGGGCCCCAGGATCAGGCCTAAACACTGCTCCAAAGCTCAACCTATCTCCATAGTGAAACTGACCAAACCTCAGGGCTCTGTGGTTCTTCAAGAGGGCTGTGCCCAGCAAAGTACAAAGCAGCAGCAGCTCACTAAATTCAGAGCATGAAAGCAAGTGGCAGGGCAGCTGTCTCTAGGACTTATTCTGTTGAGAGGAGTGTCCCAGGACTCTGAAGGAGCACAGATCACTCACAGCACCATACACCTGAGGAGAGCTGTGGCAATTCCCTGAGAATTGGGACCATACCCAAAAAGCTGAGGAGCGTTCCTTCAGGGACAACCATTTTCCTGCCAAGGGGATTTCGCTCATCAAGGGGTTGGTGTGAGAAACCAACCCCAAAGATTAAACCAGCCACCAGAAATTAACAGCCAATACCTGAGACAGCCAGATGGGTAAAGGCCAACATAAAAGCACAATCACCAAAAGCCAAACCAATATGGTATCTCCAGAACCCAGTCATTCAAGAGCAAGCAGCCCTAGATACCCTAACATAAGTGAAATTCAAAAAAATATCCTTAAATGTATGCTTATGAAGATCATAATGGAGGAACTGAATAAGTCCATAAAGAAATACAGGAAGATGCAAACAATTTGTAGCCTTTAGAGAAGAAATAATTAAATCACTAAAAGAAATGAAAGAAATAGAGAAAAGCTCAAACAAACAGGTGATGGAATTGAAGGAAAAGCAGAAAAATACAAACAAACCTGTGAAGGAAATTAACAAAACAGTTTAAATCTGAAGATGGAAATGAAAACATTAAAAAAAAAAACCCACAAACGAAGGAAATCAATGAGAGAGAGAACTTAGGGAAGAAAACAGGAATTACAAAAGTAAGCATATAAAATAAATTAGAAGAGATGTAAGAAAGAATGTCAGGTATTGAAGATACAATGGGAGAAGCTGATGGATTTGTCAAAGAAAATATTAAATCTAAAAAAATTCCTGACACAAACCATCCAAAAAATCAAGGGCAACATGAAAAGACAAAACCTAAGAATAATAGAAATAGAGAAAAGAATAGCAAAAGAAAATTCCAATCTCCAAGGCCAGGAAAATCCTTTCTTTTTTTTCATACCTTTTTAAAAAATATTTTTTATATTTATTTTTTATATTACAGTTTGTTTACTTTGTTTCCCAGCTGTAGCCCTCTCCCTCATTCCCTCTCAATCCCACCCTCCTTCCCTCATCTCCTCCCTGCCCCTTTCTAACTCCACTGATAGGAGAAGTCCTCCTCCCCTTACATCTGACCTTGCTTATCAGGTCTCACCAGAACTGGCTGCATGTCCTCCTCTTTGGCCTAGGGAGGCTGCTCTTCCCGTGGTGGGTGAGAAGGTCAAAGAGCTAGCCACAGAGTTCATGCCAGAGACAGTCCCTCTTCCCCTTACTAGGGTACCCACTTGGATTCTGAGCTGCCATGGGCTACGTCCGAGCAGGGGTTCTAGGTTATATCCTTGCATGGTCCCTGATTGGAGAATCAGTCTCAGAAAAGCCCCTGTGCCCAAATATATTTGGTCCTTGTGGAGCTCCTGTCCTTTCCAGATCTTTCTAACTCTCTCTTCTTTTGTATGATTCCCTGCACTCTACCAAAAGTTTGGCCATGAGTCTCAACATCTGCTTTAATACACTGCTATGTAGAGTCTTTCAGAGGCCTTCTATGGCAGGCTCCTATCCTTCTTCTCGTTTTCTCCTACTTCCAATATCCATCCCATTAGTAGGGATTGATATTACCCTGGGTCTTCCTTCTTGTTTATCTTCTTTAGATATACAGATTTTAGTATGTTTATCCTATCTTATAGGTTTAGTATCCACTTATAAGTGATTATAAACAGTGTGTGTCTTTCTACTTCTGGGATACCTCACTCAGGATAATCTTTTCTAGGTCTGACCAATTTGCCTGCAAATTTCATAATTTCCTTGTTTTTAATTGCTGAGTAGTATTCCCTTTTGTAAATGTACACAATTTCTGTATCAATTCATCTGTTGAGGGACATCTGGGTTGTTTCCAGGTTCTGGCTATTATGAATAAAGCTGTTATAAACATGGTTGAACAAATGTCCTTGTTGTGTACTTGAGCATATTTTGGATATATGCCTAGGAGTGGTATGTACAATCACTTTACAAATCAATCTGGTGCTATCTCAGACAATTAGGAATAGTGCTTCCTCAAGATCCAGCTATACCACCCCTAGGAATATATCCAGAAAATATTTTCAACAAATATTTAGAATAGAAGAAAGGTTCTCCAATTTAAAGAAAAAGCTTACAAGCATGGAATAGGCCTACAACCCTAATAGATTAGACCAGGAAAGAAATCCTCCTGCCACACAATAATCAAAACAGTAAGTATACATAACAAAGAAAAAATACTAAAAGCTGCAAGGGAAAAAGACCAAGTAATATATAATGGTAAACCCATCAGAATCACAACTGACTTCTCAACAGAGACTGTGAAAGCCAGAAGGGCCTGCATAGATATCATGCAGACCCTAAGAGAACACTGATGTCAGCCTAGGCTGCTATACCCAACAAAATTCTCAATCATCATAGATGGAGAAAACACCATATTCAACGACAAAAACAAATTTAAGCTATACCTATCCACAAATCCAGCCTTACAGAGAAGGCTAACTACACTCAGGAAAACACAGGAAATAAATAACCTCACTACAGTAAAATTAAAGTGTCCAAGTACACAAACACACTACCACAACCAACATCAAAATAAAAGGATCTAACAGTCAATGGTCATTAAACTTTCTCAATGTCAATGGACATAACTCTCCAATAAAAAGACACAGATTAACAGAATGGATGCATAAACAAGACCCACCACTCTGCTGCATACAAGAAACACACCTCAATCCCACCCAGCAAGCAGTAGTAGCCATTCTAATATCTAATATAATAGGCTTTCAAACAAAATTAATCAAACCAGATGGGGAAGGTCACTTTATATTCATCAACGGAAAATTCTACCAAGAAGATATCTTGATTCTGAACATCTATGCCCCAAATAAAAGGACACCCACATTGTAAAAGAAACATTAATAGTGGGAGACTTCAACACTGCACTCTTATCAAAGGACAGTTCAATGAGACAGAAACTAAACAAAGAAACAATGGCTCTAACAGAGGTAAAAAATCAAATGTACCTAACAGATATCTACAGAACATTTCACCCAAACAAAAAAAAAAAAAAATTACCTTTTTCTCAGAACCTTCTCCAAAACAGAAAATACAGTTGGTCACAACACAAGCCTTAACAGAAACAAGAAGATTGCAATAATCCCATATCTTATCAGACTACCATGGACTAAAGCTTGACCCCCACAACAACAGAACTAGCAAAGAGCCTAAATACACATGGAAAATGAACAGCTCTTTACTCAATAACAGCTAGGTCAGGGAAGAAATAATGAAAGAAATCATAGGCTTCCTAAAACGAAGGCACAACATATCAGAATTTATGGGACATAATGAAAGCAGTGCTAAGAGGAAAGTTCATAACACAAAATGCCTTCTTAAAAAATATAAACATACCATTAAAAATAAAACTCAACTGCTCACTTGAAACCCCTGGAGGGTGGGGGAGAAGCAGCCACACCCAAGAGGGGTAGATGGCTGGAAATGATCAAACTCAGGGCTAAATCAGTAAACTAGAAACACAGAGAACAATTCAAAGAATCAATGAAACCAAGATCTGGATCTTTGAGAAAATCAACAAGATAGACAAAACCTTAGCCAAACTAACTAAAAGGCAGAGAGAGACACTGTCCAAATCAACAAAATCAGAAATGAAATGGGGGACATAACAACAGGCACTGAGAAAATCTAAACAATCATTAGGTCTTACTTCAAATGACTAAACACCACAAAATTTAAAAACCTAAATGAAACAAACAATTTTCATGATCAATTCCATTTACTGAATCTGGATCAGGTAAATAAATTAAATAGTTCTATATCCCCTAAGGAAGTAGAAGCTGTCATCAAAAGTCTCATAGCCAAAAATAGCCCATGGCCACATGGTTTCAGTGCAGAATTGTATGAGACTCTCAAAGAAGAAGTAATTCCAATACTCTTCACAAAACAAAAACGGAAAGAACATTATCAAACTCATTCAATGAGGCCACAATCACCTTGATACGTAAATCACACAAAGACACAAAAAAGAAAGAGAATTTCAGACCAATTTCTCTTATGAACACTATGTAAAAATACTCAATAAAATACTTACAATCCTTAAAAACAAGAAAATCATGAAATTTGCAGCAAATGGATAGAACTAGAAAAGATAATCTTGAGTGAGGTAACCCAGAAGCAGAAAGACACTCATGGTATACACTCACTTATATATGGAAATTAGCCATATAATATAGGATAAACAGACGAAAATCTATCGACTTAAAGAAGCTAAACAACAAGGAGGACCCTAGGGAAGATGCTTAATTCTCATGCAGAAGAGAAAACAGGATAGACTCCAGATGTAGTAGAAGAGAGAGAATGCATGGGAGCCTACCACAGATCTCCTTTAAAAGACTCTACCAGCAAGGGATTAAAGCAGATGTAGAGACTCACAGCCAAACTTTGGACAAAGAAGAGGGAATCTTATGGAAGAAGGGGGAGATAGAAGAACCTGGAGGGAACAGGTGCCCCATAAGGGTACCAACAAAGCCAAAAAAGCTAGTGTTAGGGTGAAATGTAAAGACTAATGCATTAACCAAAGACCCCCTGCTCAGATATAGCCCATCGACAACTCATTCTCCATGTAACTTCTCTAGTAAGGGGAGAAGAGACAGTCTCTGACATGAACTCAGTTGCCTGCTCCTTGATCACTTCTTCTGGTAGGACAACCTAACCAGCCCACAGAGGAAGAGAATCCACACAGTCCTGATAGGATATGATAGGCACTAGGGAAAGACAGTAGGTGAGGAGGACTTACTTTATCAATGGACTAGGGGACAGGGATAGGGGAAGAACAGGATGGGAGGATGGGACCAGAAGGAGACTAGTGTGGAAGAGCTGTGTCACTGCAAACCAGCTTCATAGAAATTTTTGACAAGGAAATATGCAGAGCGAGGTGATTTTCCCTCTCAGTGAACTTTTTCCATCCCCTATTACTCAGAAAGATGGAGCCCTCTTTCCCTACAATCTGACCCCAGCCTATCAAGTCTTATCAGGACTGCTTACATTTTCCCTTCTTCTGTGGCCTGTCAAATCTGTCCCATCAGGGGGAAGTGATTAAAGAATGGGCAACAAAGTGAGTCCACGTCAGAGACAACCCCTGTTCCCCTTGTTAGAGCTGCCTATGGGCTACATCTGAGGAGGGGTTCTAGGACTTTTCCATTCATGGTCCTTTGTTGGTGCATAAGTCTCTGCAGTGAAAGGGCCAGGTCTGACCCCTTCCTCCAAAAGTCTTCAGTCCCAGTAACTAGGCCATAGGTCACCAATTCCAGGAATAAGCAAACCATAAAATCCCCTACTAAAGAAATAGCCTGAAGATAATCACAAGAATGGGAAATTATCTTATCTCAGGGTGGGGCATCTTGGGCTGGACAGCCCACTTGCCTAACATTCCTGAGGTTTTTAGATAGTGCACTCAATGTTTTGTTAGTTAGCCAATCACTTTGTAAAAAGCTTATCTTTGGTAGCCCAATAATGCAACTGTTATACAGGAAATTCCTGGTCCTTCCTCAAATCCCAATAAAAACCCTACTATGCAGCTGCTGGGGGCTCTCCTCTGATTCACTGCCTCGGTGATGGTAGAGAGATCTAAAGAGATTGAATGTGGCAGCCTTTTTGGAGTTAATGGCAAATTTGGAGTTAATGGCATATGAGCAGTGGAATTTGGCCTCTTGGCTATTTTCCAAAGTCCAGTCTCTCATAAACTGACCTTGATGGTCCTACAGCCAACTACTCTGACCCTGAGAAACTCTGTGCAACCATAATAACCAGACAGAAAGCTCTATGTAACACTGAGTGAGCTCTCCTATGTTCTGACCACGTAAAGCTCCTACATGAGAAACTGCTTGTACTTTTTGCCTACTTAAGTGTTAACCTGACGTCCATTAAATCGACACTTTGATCAGCATGTAGACTTGGAATCCTTCTCTGTGTTGCCCTGTCTCTCTCTCCCCAGCCCTCTCTCAGGTGGTATTCAGGTAGGATGGTCTGTGACAATGGAACATAAGCCTGAATAAAGCTCTTTGCTCCTGCATATGCGGTCCAGCTCCTGGTGGTCTTTGGGGACCATAAGAGCAACCCTGCTAGGCCACAAAGAAGGACTTTCCAGCCAGTCCTGAAAATACCTGATAAACCAGGGTCA
>REGO01000650.1:109920-139141 GCA_010120015.1 Rhombomys opimus | reverse complement strand
CTTGGAAAGGGGCAGGGAGGAGATGAGGGAGGGAGGGTGGGATTGGAAGGGAATGAGGGAGCAGGATACAAAATTAATAAACTAACTAATATTAAAAAAAATTAAAAAAAAAAAGATTTGGGCACAAGAGCAAGCCTCCTCTGGGCCCAGATTTGTTGGCCTTGTAGGTCTCCTTTTGGCCCTTCTGTCCTCTCCTGTTCATTCTATCTCTCCATTCTTCCATAAGACTCCATGTACTCTGCCCAAAATTTTGTACTAGGTCAAAAACAAATGTAAATGAATGATGTTTTATGACATATATTGTTCTAGGTGTACATCGTTCTCAAAATTTATTATGTTAGTATTTGGAAATATATTCTAATTGTGTTCAAAATAAATATGAAATATTAAAAAAAATACTTACAATCCAAATCCAATAACACATTAAAGATATTATCCACTATGACCAAGTAGGCCTTATCCGAGGTGTGCAGGGGTGGCTCAATATTCAGAAATCCATCAATATAATCTTTAAGATAAAAAAAAAAAAAAAAAAAAAAAAAAAAAAAAAAAAAAAAACTGAAAGAAAATAAGCACATTATCATTTCCTTAGATGCTTAAAGGTCATTTGATAAAATGCAACACCCGTTTATGTTTTAGGAGAGATCAGCAATGCAAGCTATGTACCTAAACATAGCAAAGGCAATATACAGCAAGCCTATAGTCAACATCAAACCAAATGGAGAGAAATTTAAATCAATTCCACTGAAGTCAGGGACAAGTCAAGGCTGCCCACTCTCTCTGTATCTCTTCAACATAGTGCTTGAAGTCCTTGCTGGAGCAATAAGACAATTAAAGGAAGTCAAGGGGATTCTAGAAGAGAAGTCAAAGTGTCACTATTTGCAGATGATATGACAGTATACATGACTGTCCCTGAAAATTCTACCAGTGAACTCCTACAGCTGGTAAATACCTTCATCAAGGTGGCTGGATACAAAATTAAATTAAAAAAGAAAGCAGTAACCCTCCTGCATAGAAAAGAAAAAAGGGCTGAGAAAGAAATTAGGGAAATAGCTCCCTTCACAATAGCTACAAAAAATCATAAAGCGTCTTGGTGTAACTGTAAACAAGAAAGTGAAAGATTTTTTCAAATCTCTGAAGAAAGAAATTGAAGATGGGAAAATCTCCCATCCTCATGGCATGGCAGGATTAGCATAGTAAAAATGGCCATCATATCAAAAGCAATCTACAGTTTCAATGAAATTCCCATAAACTGCCAACACAACTCTTTATAGAGCTTGAAAGAAAAATTTTCAACTTCATATAACAACTATGCTAACCCATATTCTCACCTGAAGTGTCTAGTTTATTTTTTACTTCATCTTTAACAATGGTTGAATTTGCTTTTTTTCGTTATTATTATTATTATTATTATATAGTTTTTCTAAGGATGATGAAGTAGCATATTGTTGTTATCTCATGAAATCCATGAAATATACTCAGATAACAATATTGCACAATGGATCTGAAATTTTAGAATAGGTAATTTGTAGCCCCAGACTGGTTTTAAACTAGTTATGTGGTCAGAGATGTCTTTGAAATGAATTTTAATGAGCCACTGCTTCCCAGCAATGCACTATCATGTCTGGTTTATATGTGCTGGTGACCAAATCCTGGGCTGTAGGCATGATACATATGTGATCTGTGAACTACTCTATGTTCCTTACCCAAAATACGTCTAAAGACTATTCTGTTTAAAAACACATTTTTGCATATAAGTATAACAAAATGCTCATGAGGCAAAAGTAGTTCATATAAATCCTGTGGTCTATGATTTCCCACATTTTTCTGATTCCTTTCAAAAATAAATAGTTTTCAACCTATAAGTTAAACATATAACTCAATACTCTATCAAGTCTGTACAAGTCAATTTACAGTTTGAATAAAACATACCTTGAGGTTTAAATCTATAGTAAAGTTAATAAATAAAAAATAAAAATAAATGAGTAATACCTGAGAAAATAAAAGTTATGTTTGGAAAAGGACACAATGATTTGGAATAAGTGGCATTCTATAGGATGGAGAATACTTTTACCTACTACAGATTGAATAAAACACTATATATATATATAAATAACTCAAAAAACTTGACATCAAGAACATCAGGAAGTTGTCTAAAGAACTACAGAAGTTTAAAAAAAACAACAAATCAACAATGCAATTAAAAAATTGGGTATGGAGCTAAACAGAGAATTATAGGTAGAAGAATATAGAATGGCAGAGAAACACTTACAGAAATGCTCAAGTCCTTAGCCATCAGAGAGATGCAAATCAAAATGACCCTGAGATTCACCTTGCACCCATCAGAATGGCTAAAATCAAAAACTCAAGTGACAACACATGCTGGAGAGGTTGTGGAGAAAGGGGAACCCTCCTCCATTGCTGGTGGGAAGGTAAACTTGTACAACCACTTTGGAAATCCATCTGGCCCTTTCTCAGACAATTAGGAATAGCTCTTCCTCAAGATCCAGCTATACCATTCCTGGACATATAACCAAAAGATGCTTAAATACACAACAAGGATATTTGGTCAACCATATTCATAGAAGCTTTATTCATCATAGCTAGAACCCGGAAACAACCCAGATGTTGCTCAACTGAGGAACTGATAAAGAAATTGTGGTACATTTACACAATGGAATACTACTCAGCAATTAAAAACAAGGAAATCATGAAAATTGCAGGCAAATAGTAGTATCTAGAAAAGGTCATCCTGAGTGAGGTATCCCAGAAGCAGAAAGACACACTATATATACTAACTTACAAGTGGGTACTAGACCTATAAGATAGGATAAACCTACTAAAATCTGTACATCCAAAGAAGCTAAACAAGAAGGAGAATGTGGGTTAAGATGATCAAGCTTCATTTAGAAAGATGATGGGATGGACATTGGAAGTAGTAGAAAACAAGTAACAGGACAGGAGCCTACCACAGAAGGCCTCTGAAAGACTCTACCTATAAGTATATTAAAGCAGATGCTGAGACTCATAACTAAAACTTCGGCAGAGTACAAGGAATCATTTATAAGAAAGGAGTTAGTAAGATCTAGAGAGGACAGGAGCTCCACAAGAACCAAATATATTTGGCACAGGCATCTTTTCTGAGACTGATTCTCCAACCAAGGACCATGCATGGATATAACCTAGAAACCCTGCTGGGATGGAGTCTATAGTAGCTCAGTATCTCAGTGGGTTCCCTAGTAAGGGGAACAGGGAATATCTCTGACTTGAACTCAGTGGCTGGCTCATTGACCTCCCTACCCTGAGGGAGGAGCCTTGCCAGGCCACAGAGGAGGACATTGCAGCTAGTCCTGAAGAGACCTGATAAGCTAAGGTCAGATGGAAGGGGAAGAGGGCCTCCCTTATCAGTGGACTTAGAGAAGGGACAGGAGGAGATAAGGGAGGGAGGGTGAGATTGGGAGGGAATGAGGAAGTGGGTTACAGTTGGGATACAAAGTAAATAAACTGTAATTAATATTAAAAAATAAAAATTTAATTAAAAATATATACAGGAACCCCACAAGGAGAGCAACACAACCAAAAAATTTGAACACAGGGGTCTTCCCAGAGACTCATACTCCAACCAAGTACCATGCATGAATATAACCTAGAACCTCAGCACAGATGTAGCCCATGGCAATTTAATGTCCAAGTGAGTTACATAGTAATTGGAAGAGGGACTGCCTCTGATTGGCCTGCTCTTTGATCACCTCCCCCTGAGGGGGGAGCAGCCTTACCAGACCACAGAAGATGACAATACAGCCATTCCTGATGTGATCTTATAGACTAAGATCAGAAGGAAGGAGAAGAGGACCTCCCCTATCAGTGGACTTGGGGAGGGGCATACATGAAGAAGAAGGAGGGAGGAAGGGTGGGACTTGGAGGGGAGGAGGGAAGGGCTTATGGGGGGATACAAAGTGAATAAAATGTAATTAATAAAATAAAATTAAATAAAAAATTAAAAATATATATACAGACAAAAATGAAAAATGTAAAATTAATTTTAATATCCTTAAATTAAGGCTTTGTGACAGTCATTCAATATATACTTTTCTTTTAAAACTCCAAAAAAAAAAAAAAAAAGAAAATCAGGAACTAAAGTTTAAAAGGTGAAGCAGATACAAACAGATAATTCTCAAAAGAAAAAACACAAATGCCTGAGCAGCATGTAAAGAAATGTTCAACATTCTTAGTCATCAAGAAAATGCAAATCAAAACTCTTCGGAGATTCAATCTTACACATGTCAGAATGGTCAAAATCAATAAATCAAATTACAGCTCATGCTGCTGAGGATGTGGAATAAGGAAAATGCTCATTCATTGCTGGTGGGGGTATAACTCACACAGTCATGAAAATCAGTGTGGCAGGTCCTTAGGAGGCTAGGATCCAGCTATACCAGACTTGTACATATACCCAAAGAGCTCTACAAGCATTTACTCAACCATGTTCATTGCTTCTCTTTTCATAATAGCTAGAAATTGGAAACAGATTACATGTCCATCAATGGTTGACAGATAACGACAATGAGGTACATTTAACAATAGAATATTACTCAGCTGTTAAATAATGAAATTGGGAAATTCAGAGATAAATGGAAGGAACTAAAGAAATCATCCTGGGGAAAATAACCCAGACATAGAAAGAGAAAGTTATATCTTGTTCTTAACAAATTGAGGTCAGCACTTACACAATTCACTGAACATGGAGAAGTCAAGCCGGTGCCTACCTGTTGCCTATTCAATGTGTAGGTGGTAAAATTATTCCTCATCCTGTAGCATGCAAGTTATTCCAAATTATTGTGTCCTTTGCCATATAGAGCCATTCAGGTGGTTTTTTTTTTTTTTTTGAGTTTCCTTTTTTTAAACTCTTTTTTAATTACACTTTATTTGCTTCGTATACCCCCTGTGGTTTCCTCCCTCCTCCCGTCGCAAGCCATTCCGTTTTATGAAGTCCCACTTATTAATTTTTAATCTTAGTATGTATGCTGTCAGTGTTCTGCTACATTGAGTCTGATAAAAGAAAGGATAGAGATAGTTCTGAACTCATTGGCACAATAAAAGGTTATGTGACATTAATAATAGTCATAATTGTGACATTCACTGATTAACTAAATTCACTTATATGCGTGCTGTTATGTCTTTGATAAGCAAGCTGTAATATATATATATATATATATATATATATCCACAAAGATTAGGTATAGAGTACGAGAATGGTATCAGGAATAAATCTCCTTAAGAAGGAGAAATAGAATAGTTGTGGATGGACAAGGAGTGGGAACAGGGATGGGAGATTAAAGAGGGTTGTAGAGGGAAGAAGGGGGCAAGGGATGGAATAAGGGAGAGACAGCTAAAACTATAGGCCGTGTAAGGGGTCATAAGACAACATAATAGAGTAGAAGCTTCTTAAAATATATGTTGAAAGTGATCTACATAAGTAGATCTAAATGATCACCAAGGAGTAGGGGAGACAGAAGAATATGGGAGGAGACCCAACTCATCTTTTATCACCAAATAAAGCTTCCTATAACAGGAATGGGTTACTTCTAGTTGAGTTTTTGCCCAAAGGGGATCCATAGGAATCCCCAATTCAGTAGTTTGCAAAGACTATTTCTTACTCCTAATAAATTGAGGTCAAGACTCTATTGCTGAAGACAACACCTAACAAATCATTGAACAAATAGAAGTCAAGATGGTGTCAACCATCTTGCCTAGGGAGCTTCACTCCCTACTGACTAATGTTAATGTTACTGGAAGTTATGCTGCATACTACCAAATGAGAAAGGTAAACACCAACTCAGATACTAACACTTCAATCTATGAGGAAGTAGATGACTTGCCTGCAAGATGTACTACCCAATTTTACATGGCCATGAATATGAGACCAAGTAAGACAGTGACTTGCTAGAAGATCAAATGGACTGTTCTAAGGTTGTGGTACACACATAGATCAGATTTACTCAGATGTCATCAGAGAAGCTTCTTTCCATAATAGCTGGTAGCAAGTAGAAAGACCCACAATTAGACAATGTGGAAAGATGTGGGGAGGGAGAGGGAGAAGAAGAGAGGGAGAGAAAGAGAGGGAGGAGAGAGAATGAGAGAAGGTGGGATACTTTTGAACATTTTGGTTCTAAATGGGTTGTAGCTATCAAAATCATCCCCTCAGGGCTCAGAGAACTTGTGCACAAAGAAAAAGAAGGATTACAAGAGTCAGCAAACAAGGAGGGCACCAAGAAAATAAGAGCCTGTAAACACAGAAAGGCTGATAAATAAATGAACACAAAGAGAGCGTGGCAGCATGCACAACACCTTTATGGTTCTTCGCCAGATGAGGTCTGAGTTTTGAAAGAAGTGTACATGAGCCCCCTCCCTAATAAAGAACAAGGGAGGCTCCTAGGAGTCTATGGGAGAGACACTAGCTGAGACTCCTAGTAGCTGGAAAGTGGAGCCTGAAGTGGCTACCTCCTGTAGCTAGGAGAGACTTCAGTGTAGACAGTGTGACAACAACCCACCCATAAAACAGTTGACCCAAAATTTGTCCTGCCTACAAGAAATGAAGGGATAAAGATGGAGCAGATTGAGGGGATAGTCAACCAATAATTGGCCCAACTTGAGACCCAACCCATGGGAGAGGGCAAACTCCTGACACTATTAATGACCTTCTGTTATGCTTGCAGACAGGAGCCTAGCATGTTGTCTTTTTGGAGGCTTCATCCAGCAGCTTATAGAAACAGATGCAGAGACCAAGAGCCAAAAATATGTGGAGCTCTGGGAGTCTTTTGGAAGTGGAAGAGTGGGTGGAAGGATTAAGGGAGCTGGAGGAGTTTAGGACATCACCACTACCAACAAAAAAAGACCTACAGAGTAAATTAACCTGGGTCTATGGCGGATCAGAGAGACTGAACCTCCAACCAAAGAGCATGCATGGACTGAGCCTAAGGCCCTTACACATATGTACCAGATATGCAGCTTATTCTTCATGTGAGTGCCCTACCAATTGGAGCAGGGGCTGTCTCTGACTCTGCTGCCTGCATTTGAATCCCTCTTTCCTAGCTGTACTGCCTTGTCTGGTCTCAGTGAGAAGGGATATTCTTAGTCCTGCAGTGACTTGATGAAACAGGGTGAGTTGGCACCTTGTGGACCCTTCCCTTCTCTGAGAAGAAGGGGAGGGGGAGATAGAGGGTGAAAGGGTGGGACTGGGAGAAGAGGGGGCTCTGATCAGGTTGTAATGGGATTAGATAAATAAATTAACAGAAAAAGAAAAACAAGAAGTAAAAAGTTAGTTTTCTCCTTTGGAGTCTTACTGGGACTACAGCCCACTCAAGTCCTGGCCTTATGCCCAGCAATATATTAATAACAGAAAATAAACTGAGTTGGATCTTTGAAAGTTCTTGGTCTCAGGTTCTTGGCCATGCAAGCAGAATTAGGTAACTCATCTTGCAGGCAGGTTACCATTGTAGACTGAAGGCTTAGCTGGGTTGGTATTTATCTTTCTCCTTTGGTAGCATGCAGAGTACCATCCAGTAACATGAACATAAGTCTAGAGGGAGTGAAGGCACCTGTTTGACCTGTCCATGTTTGAAAGTTCTTTCAAACCCTTGTTTCACATGGTTTTGAACGGGAGTTTCATTTCTTTTGTAACCTCACAGTTCCTTTGCCTATGTAGCCTAGCTCCAGTTTCATATGTTCAGAGGACTCTTGTGTGTGGGAACATGTGTTTCTGAGTCTATATGCATATCTTGTGCTTTTTGGGCGCTCTTTTCTGTTTATTTTCTCCTATTTCAGTTTGTTTGGTTTTGCTTTTATCTTACTTTATTTTATTATTATATAGATGCCTGTGTGTTTTCTAAAGAGAAACAGAGAAGGTATGGATGTGAATGAGAGGAAAGCATGGGGATATCAGAGGAGCTGGGAGAGAGGAAACTATAATCAGAATATATTCTGTGAAAAAATCTATTTACAGTAAAAATTATATGTAATTATATATAAACATATAATAAATTATGGAAGCAAGGTTACATCAACTGTGGTTGATAAGTGTCTGAAAGCATTTTTAAAACACTGTAGAGAACCATTCATTGTATAGAAAAAAAATAGAATGTCTTCTAAGTTCAGGTTTCAATACACTATTACGACCCTGAGGTTATTTTGATAATTTTTTATTCAATAATTCTCTGAACTGAAACAAACATTGTTAATTAAAAGAAATTCATTTTGATAAGTATTATTTTGGTAATTCAGCTGACATTTTCATTCTATTGATTCATAATAGAAAGGAAGATTCTAATGGAGGTAAGTAAAATTTGAACCTGTTTTCATTACACCACACATAGTAGGTGTCAGGCTAAGTATTTGTGAAATAATATCACTGCATCCTTAGCTCCCTTTGAAAGCAGTTTGAGAATACAGTTTGTTCGATAGTGTTAGTGTATAACCCAATGGGAAGCACTGCAAGTTTTACAACGAACTCACAAGTGTGAGTTCAAGACTATGCTAATCTCATTCACCTTTCGTGTTCCTATCCCTGTTACATTCAGGATATTTGCTGAATATCAATTAGCTGTTGCTTTTATAATTCATGCATCCTAATTCCATACTTCAACCTCAAATGGAATACATAATGTTCTTTTGTCCAAATTAGTATACATGGTTCAAGAAAGCGTTTACCTTAGACAATACAGAATTCAGCAACAGTTGAAAAATATTACCAATTCAGGCAGGTGTATAAACTGTAACAACTATTTAGATGTCACAGTTATGGCTGTACATATTGGAAGTTCCAAGCAGAGACACTTCTTTGTGCTACTTCTTCCCACAGCATCTGACTGTATTTCATTCCCAGGAAAACTTTATTAGAAATGTCATTTATCAAAGTATACTTTGCTCAGTGGTGAGGCATTACTACAACAAGGCTTGTTTTTGATGTTAAAGGCTTAGTGATTCAAACAATGGCTTAGTAACTAAAATAATTTATGATAATTATTTTATATATATGTGGTGTTTGAATAGGTATGCCCCTGTAACTCATGTGTTTTAATGCTTGGTCCATAAGGAGTGGCACTATTAGGAGGTGTGGTCCTGTTGCAGTCAGTGCGACCTTGGTGGAGGAAGAGTGTCACTATGGGAATGGGCTTTAAGGTCTCCTACACTCAACTTACTTGGTCTCCTTCTGCTCCTTGAGGAATAAGATGTAGAACTCTTGGCTCTTCCAGCACCTTGTTTGCCTAAACTCTGTCATGCCTCCCATAATGATGGTAATGAAATTTAAGGCAGCCCCAACTAAGTTAAAAGCCCTTTATAAGAGCAGTTGTGTGGCCATCTTGTTTTTTCATAGCAATGAAATCAAAACTAAGGCAATGTGAGTACCATGTGAAATTATTATATTTCCTCTTTAATGATGTGTCATAAATCTTCCATTAGATTTTCAACTGTTCTAGGCTTTTTATTATTGTCATCATAATTATTAGTCATCTTAACACTATCCATACAATTAAAGGCTAATATTATCAGACAATTAAATCATATCACAAAACAAGTAATTGGCAAAACCTCATGTGCTTTATGGTAAATTTTTGCATTATGAATTAGCCTTTGTTATCAATCAGCATCTTGTTCCACCCGCTAGCCATCATTTGCATTAATCATCCTGTGGACTTCTTCCTAAGAGCTATGGAAGTTGTGTCAGTTACTTATCGCATAACTGTGGCAGAATCTGTTTCAGAGGAAAGTGATTTATACAGTTCATAGTCAGTCTGTTGTAGCTTAGGGGGGTAGTGCATGTGTGAAGGAAGGACCAGAAGGTTGCTAGACACATTGTATGTACACAGTTAGAAAGTAGAAAAAGGGGGTGATGCGGATCATCTGGATTATTCCTTCTCCCCTTTTGGTTCAGTCTCAGATGTTATTCCACAGGAGAATGCATACATACTGCAGTCGTGTCTTCCCTCTGTTAACCCTTTCTGGAAACAAGCTGTAGGCATATCTCTAGGTTTATCTCATAGATGATTTCAAATCCTGCCTACTGAGCATTTAAATTAAACGATACAAAATGCTGACTTCTCTTCTGCAGTGTGTAGAATAAAAATGATGGAAAAGAATACAGTGGCTTAATTCTACCAAGTCCCTTTATGCTTTGTGGCTCACTATGGTTCCAAGAAAGGTGATGGCCATACACACTTGTAGTGTTGTAATTTGCTTTGCAATTGCTTTGATGAAGCACCATGACCATGACAACTCTTATAAAAGAACATATTTAATTGAGGCTGGTTTATAGTTAAGAGGTTTAATCCATTGTCATCATGGCAGCAAGCATGGCAACATGCACACAGACATGGTACAGGAGAGGTAGCTGAGAGTTCTACACGCCCAAAAGGCAGAGAGCAGGGAAAGAGACAGACACTGTGCCTGGCTTGAACACTTGAAACCTCAAAATCCACTCCAGTGACGTACTTCTTCTAACAAGGCCACATCTACTTCAACAAGGCCTCATGTACTAATTGTGCTTATGAGCCAATCTGGAGTCAGTGAATTTATCCTTATATTTGTCTCACATAGAACATGATTATGATAAATTTGATCATGTTGATACAAATAATAAGGATTACAGAAACAAGGAAAATTGACTGTTAATTCTCAACTCGGTAGTGTTTTCTTTTCAGAAATAAATGACCAGGTAAATCAATTAAATAGTCCTATATCCCCCAAGGAAATAAAAGCGGTCATCGAAAGTATCCCATCCAAAAAATGCCCAGGACCAGATGGTTTCAGCACAGAATTCTACCAGACCTTCAAAGAAATTCTCTTCAAACTATTCCATGAAATAGAAACAAAAGGAACACTACCAAACTCATTCTATGAAGCCACAGTGTTGGTACCTACACCTCAAAAAGACCCAACAAAGAAAGACAATTTCAAGCCAATCTTCCTCATGAACATTGACGCAAAAAAAACTCAACAAAATACTTGCAAACCGAATACAAGAACACATCAAAGATATCATCCACTATGACCAAGTAGGCTTCATCCCAGGCATGCAGGCATGGTTCAATATATGGAAATCCAAAATGTGATCCACCATATTAAAAAACTGAAAGAAAAAAAACACATGAAAATCTTCCTAGATGCTGAAAAAGAACTTGACAAAATCTAAGGTCCATTCATGTTTAAAGTATTGGAGAGATCAGGAATACAAGACATATAACTAAACGTAGTAAAGGTGATATACAGCAAACCTATAGCCAACATCAAACTGAACGGAGAAAAACTTAAAGCAATCCCACTGAAATCAGGGTCAAGACAAGACTGCCCATTCTCTCCATATCTCTTCAACATAGTGCTGGAAGTCCTTGCTAGAGCAATAAGACAGTTGAAGAAGATCAAGGAGATACAAATTGGAAAGGAAGAAGTCAAAATATCACTATTTGCAGATGATATGATAGTATACATGAGTGACCCCAAAAACTATACCGGGGAACCCCTACAGCTGATAAACAACTTCAGCAAAGTGGTCGGATACAAAATTAACTAAAAAAAAAAAATCAGTAGCTCTCCTGTATACAAAAGACAAAAGGGCTGAGAAAGAAATTAGGGAAACAACACCCTTCACAATAGCCACAAATGACATTAAGTGCTTTGGTATAACTCTAACCAAGCATGTCAAAGACTTATATGAAAAAAATTTCAAGTCTATGAAGAAAGAATTAGAAGAGGATATCAGAAGATGGAAAGATCTCCCATGCTCATGGCTTGGCAGGATTAACATAGGAAAAATGACCATTTTACTAAAAGCAATCTACAGATTCAATGCAATTCCCATCAAATTACCAACACAATTTTTTACAGACCTAGAAAGAAAAATTCTCAACTTCATATGGAATTACAAGAAACCCAGAATTGCTAAAACAATTCTCTACAATAAAAGATCTTCTGGAGGTATCTCCATCCCTGATCTTAAGCTGTACTCTAGAACAACAGTAATAAAAATTGCATGGTACTGGCATAGAAACAGAAAGGTGGATCAATGGAACTGAACAGAGGACCCAGAAATAAACCCACACACCTAATGGCACCTGATCTTTGACAAAGATGCCAAAACCATACAATGGAGAAAAGATAGGATATTCAACAAATGGTGCTGATCTAACTGGATGTCTACATGTAGAAAATGAAAATAGATCCATACTTATCACCCTGCACAAAACTAAAGTCCAAGTGGATCCAAAACCTCAACATAAAACCATACACATTAAATCGGTTAGAAAAAAATGTGGGGAATACCCTTGAACTCATTGGCACAGGAGAAAACTTCCTGAACAGAACCAACAACACAGGCTCTAAGAGCAACAATCAATAAATGGGATCTCATGAAACTGAAAAGCTTCTGTGAAGCAAAGGACATCATCATCAAAACAAAATGACTGCCTACAGATTGGGAAAGAATCTTCACCAACCCTTTATCTAACAAAGGGCTCATATCCAGTATATATATAAAGAACTAAAGAAGCTGAAAAGCAGCAAACCAAGTAATCCAATTTATACATGGGGAACAGAGCTAAACAAAGAACTTTCTGTAGAGGAATATCGAATGGCAGAGAAACACTTAAAGAAATGCTCAACTTGATTAGCCATTTGGAAAATGCAAATCAAAACTACCCTGAAATTTCACCTTACGCCCATCAGAATGGCCAAGATCAAAACTCAAGTGACAACATATACTGGAGAGGTTATGGAGAAAGGGGAACCCTCCTCCACTGCTAGTGGGAATGTAAACTTGTACAACCACTCTGGAAATCAATTTGGTGCTTTCTCAGACATCTAGGAATAGCGCTTCCTCAAGATCCAGCCATACCACTCCTAGGCTCCAAAAGAGGCTCAAGTACACAATAAGGACATGTGCTCAACCATGTTTGTAGCAGCTTTATTTGTAATAGCCAGAAGCTGGAAACAGCCCAGATGCCCCTCAACTGAAGAATGGAAGCAGAAATTGTGGTATATCTACACAATGGAGTATTACTCTGCAATGAAAAATAAGGAAATCATGAAATTCTCAGGTAAATGGTGGAACCTGGAAAACATCATCCTGAGTGAGTTGTCCCAGAAGTAGAAAAACACACACGGTATATACTCAGTCATATAGACATATAACATAGGATAAACCTACTAAAACCTGTACATTTAAAGAAACTAATCAAGACAGAGGACCCTGACTGAAATGTTCAACCTCCATCCTAAAAGGCAAAGAGGATGGACATCAGAAGAAGAAGAAAACAGGAAACAACCTCGGAACCTGCCACAGAGGGCCTCTGAAAGGTTCTACCCTGCAGACTATCAAAGTAGACACTGAGACTTATGGCCAACTGTTGGGCAAAGTTCAGGGAATATTATGTAAGAAGTGGGAAATAGTAAGATCTGGAGAGGACAGGAACGCCACAAAGAGAACAACAGAACCAGAAAATTTGAACACAAGGAACTTCCCAGAGACACATACTCCAACCAAGTACCAGGTATGGAGATAACCTAGAATCCCTGCACAGATGTAGCCCATGGCATCTTAGTGTCTTAAGTGGGTTAAATTGTAATGGGAAGAGGGACTGCCTCTGACATATTCTGATTGCCTGCTCTTTGATCACCTCCCCCTGGTAAGCAGCCTTACCAGGCCACAGAAGATGACAATGTAGCCATTCCTGATGTGATCTGATAGACTAAGATCAGAAGAAAGGAGAAGAGGACCTCCCCTATCAGTGGACTTGGGGAGTGGAATGTGTGAAGAATGGGGAGGGAGGATGGGAAAGGGACAGGAGGAGGTAGGGTCTCAAGGGGGGGATACAAAGTGAATAAACTGTAATTAATAAAAATAAAAAATAATAAAAAAGAAATTACTCAGGACAGTATCCCCAAGCATGGTTGGCTACCATAAAAAGCTAAAATGTTAAGCTCAGGATGCAAGGCTAAGCACTGCACTCAGGGTCAGCCGCTCTCGACCCAGAGAAGAGCATGTCTGATTGCATGCGGGTTGATGCCCCAGGTCCCGCCTCTGAGAAAAAGGTGGATGACACCTAAATGAACATTGGTACAAAGTCCCAATTGATTTCTAATATCAGAGATCAGACCTCTACTCTTGCCTGACGCGTCTAAAACAAAAAGGGGGAACTGTAGAGAGCTGCGTAATAGCGCCTTAAAGATGGAGCTGGTTTCTGCCTTCCACCTTCCCGATGGTGAGTGCTCTCTGTCACAAACAACTCCATATTTGGCTAAGGCTGAGGATCTGGCTTGCTTCTGTGTATGTGGACCTATCTGCATTGCCCACGAGGCACGCTGGGGTTGGCTACCCAGAGGCTATTTTAAGCTGTGGGCTGGCTTTCCCCAGGGTCAGAAGATTGTTCAAGGTTCCGGAATAAACTGCATTGAGAAGAACAAAAAAAAAAAAAAAAGATCAGAAAGAAGGAGAGGAGGACCTCCCCTATCAGTGGACTTGGGGAGAGGCATGCATGCAGAAAGGGGGGGAGAGTAGGACCGGGAGGGGAGAAGGGAGGGACTTATGGGGGGATACAAAAGGAATAAAGTGTATTTAATAAAAGTTAAATAAAAAATTTAAAAAAAGAGAATAAATAAATAAATAAATAATTAAATAAAAAAAAAAGAAAGAAATTACTCTATGGGAATCTTTTGAAACTTTTTGTTACTTCTGTTAAACTGAATATAAAAATATTATTGGAATTTGCTTTATTTAGTAATTGAAACCATCATTTTTTTTCACAGCAGTTCTAGCAAGAGGTGTTGTAAAATGTTTAATACCACAATTTTCAAAATTGTGGACATACATCTGTGAATTTATGAATGTTGCACAGTTTTGTCAATAATTATAATGTCTCTGAAATGAATATATGTTATTAAATGTCCCCTGCAGCCAATTTCTCCAGTCTTTTCTGAAACTAAGGTATATACCATCCAAGTTAATAATGTATATATTACTTAGGCAACAATGCATTTATTAATATTTTGGTCTCTATGATCTTAAACAAATTTAACACTTTTACTAATTATTGATTTTTTTCTTATTTACTTCAGTGTGTTGATAAAACCAGAGCTTCTCCAAATTCATGGTATGTATGCTTTCATGGCAAATGAATTGTCAAATCTTAGAATATTTTTAAATATATGTAATATGAAGTCATTACACTGTTTATATTATGTTTATTTCAACAAAATATGGGATATACTTACCCTAAAGTTAACTTTTGTTACATGAAAATTTCATTTTTAATAATACCTACCAGAGTGAATAATTGTGAATAGCTAATGGTACTACATTGGCAAAAACCTTAGGTGTTTGCTGGCACAGATTCATTGATAATGAATGCCATCTTTACTTTTTTCTCATACTCTCACTTGGACCACCTTTTTTTTCCTTTTAGTTGAGGCTCTTCTTTTAGGAAGATATGTATGAATCTTATGAATGTCAGACAGATGTCATTAATCCTTTCCTCTTTCTCTTATAAATCTTATCTAACTCTTTTAGCTTAGCTTGTCTCTTCAGATATGTATGCAATTCATTGTGCTCTAGCACCCAATCTTGCTTCACTACAGAAGATTTCCAAGACTGGCAACTGGAAAATCATGTACAGGAAATCATGTACCCCTTCAGTCATGGTCCTCTGCATTTCTGTCTTCACTCTCCGTGGTACAGTTCAGTTCCTTATTGTACAGTTGTAAGAATGTGATTCAGAAAGGTCTTTAGCTTTTCTGAATTTTTTTTCTGACTGGAAATGTTTTACTTTGTGGGTCACAACACAAACAGACAGACAGATAGACACAGTTCATTAACACAGATCCTCTACACAGACATATCCATTTCCTAATTTTATTTGGACCTATCACCAACTGACAATGTCAATTATTTTCTTCTAGAACATAAATGATAATGAAATATATTGAAAGTTAAATGTTGCCAGGACCCCCTATCTATCTATTTATCATATTTATTAATAGACTGGTCATATGAGTGGTTCAGAACCATTATTGTAAAATTACCTTAAAGCATCTGTAAATAAACCTGGTATATATAAAACCATAGGAAAGAAAATAAAGTTTAATTTTTTCAAGTAACAGTGACTACTTTATTTAAAATCAGATTTATTCATAATTTTCCTATAATCTTGCAGAAAAGCTAAGTCAACCCACACCCTTCTCTAATTAGCAATTAATTAGCCAAATATACCATATGTATGAGAATGTCAGTTCAATCAGTAAGTGCAGATCATGCTGTCTCCACTTAGGATGATGACAGTGTAGCTATAGAAGGAAAGTTAACAGAGAGAAGCACACAGCTAAATATGCAAGTGTCATACCCAACTGTATAAAGCTGAAATACTGGAGATGGGTTCACTTGATGTGAATGTAAGTTAGCTTCCAAAAGAGGATTAGGAAGAGAGTAGCAATTTATATAATCATGAAAATGCCATATATTGCACTGAAGTCGGCAAACTAAGCGGAGATTTACATTAAGTATACATGCATGTGTTATGTAGGCTGGATGCAAATCTTTTTTTTTTTTTTTTTTAACTACGGAGAACGTAAAACTGTTGTACAATTAGAAGTGTGAAAAGAAAGGCTGTCCTCAAGTTTGACTCACTGATGAAACATTTTGGTAAGTGTTAGTTAAACTCTAGCTGGTTTTCATCTTTGAATTTTCTAGAGAAAATTCCTGCCTCCACAGGCTGCCATTTCCCCCAACAGAGTCAGGAAGGTGGCATTACTGGAATCATTTGACTATGGCACTGGATGACAAAAATCCACGTTTAGCAGCCTGTATTCTCTAGAGTGCTCTCTGGTGAGATGCAGCCAGGGTTCTCGAGTCTGCCTCTGAAAAGCATTTTTGGAAGAGTCAGCATGCAGCAAAGCCCAGGTTAAGTGAGACAGTTTTACCACAATTTTAGGAATCCAATGTTGCCTTAGCCTTAGGTGGAGGAATTGTGTTGAAAACCCATAAGCTGCAGCTGGGAACCACACAGACAACTGTTCTTAACATTATTAGTGGATTTCTATAGTAGTCTCCAGATAACAAAAACTAAAAGATGCTTCTTTGATTAAGAGTGTGTAATATGCTTCTCTGCAGATGTAGAACAAGTGCTTAGAACATAGTTGGTGTTTTATACATACGGCAATAGGTTCTCCTCTAGGCTCCTTTACCTTTCCAGCCATGGGTATTTGAGTTTGTAGATCCAGACATGAATCCCTTGCTGTCGAGCATCTTCACGTGCTATTAGAGCTCCATGGTTACTCCCAAGATATAAGCAGCACTATTGCATTTTGGTGGCTATCTGTAATGTTGACATCATTGTGGTTTGTGGGCTTTACAATTGGATGATGACTTGTGTGTGTGTGTGTGTGTGTGTGTGTGTGTGTGTGTGTAAATAGATATATTTCAGAGGCAGAATAAACACACATACATACATACATACATACATTCATATATATACTTACTCACTGAGCCATATCCTCAGTCACACTGTTTGTTTTTTCCTAAAGCAAATGTTAATGTCATAATGTTGCTATGATGTATCTAAAATATTATAACCACAATGTCCAATTGAGCACAGATAGTGTGGTATTTGAAAATCATTTAGCAATTATAATGAAAATGGCATATGATTAAGTTTTGTAGTTCTGCCTCCCATTTTATGATAGCAAAGATGTTTCCTTCTTTTCCATTTAAACAGTACACACACTGAAAAGCATGAACAGTTATTTCTCTGTGTTCAATTAAACACTGGCAACTCTGGAGACCAAAGGGAGTATTATTTGACCTTGGATGATCTCCATCTTTGAGAGTAACTAACTCATGTAAAACAGGAGATTTATGAAAGAACACTGACACTTAAAAATTCAAAGGAAATCACATGTTAATCCAATATCTACTTTTACTTTTTCTCTCTCAAGCAATCTCTAGTTTACTACATCACATTTGAATCCTTTAGGATTTAAACTTTTACATCACTTTTTGTTAATGATTCCCTCATATGTCAATGCAGATACACTGTCATATAGTACTGTTATTTTCTACTTTTTCCTCTGGTTACACCTATTTAAAACAGCGTTGTTAAGATATAACTGCACACATTTGAAGTTAGAATTTGATGAGTGTGGAGCTACGTATGTGGCAATATGTTCAAGATTAATCGCAAATGAGCTCTCAGTAGTCACTAGTAAAGTACTATTTATTCTTTTTTTAATTTTTATTATTAGTAACATTTTATTAACTCTGTATCCCAGCTGTAGCCTGCTCCCTCATTCCCTCCCAATCTCACTCTCCCACCTTCATCTCCTCCCTGCCTCTTTCCAAGTCCACTGATTGGGGAAGACCTCCTCCCCTTTCATCTGATCCTGTTTTATCAGGTATCTTCAGGAATGGCTGCAAAGTCCTCCTCTGTAGCTTAGCAGGGCTGCTCCTACCTTGGGGGGTGGGGAGATCAAAGAGCCTACCATTGAGTTTATGTCAGAAATAGTTCCTGTTCCCCTTACTAGGTTAACCCACTTGGTTACTAAGCTACCACAGCTATATCCAAGCAGGGGTTCTAGGCTGTATCCATACATGGTCCTTGGCTGGAGTATCAGTCTCAGAAAAGACCCCTGTGCCCAGATATATTTGGTCCTTGTGGAGCTCCTATCCTCTCCACACATACTACCTCCCCTTTCTTTCATATGATTCCCTGCACTCTGCTGAAGGTTTGGTTATGAGTCTTAGTATCTTCTTTGATACACTGCTAGGAAGAGTCTTCCAGAGGCCCTCTGCGGTATGCTCCCATCCTTTTACTTGTTTTCTCCTATGTCCAATGCACATCTCATTTGTCTTTCTAAGTGAAAATTTGTTATCTTACTCTGGGTCTTCTTTCTTGTTTATCATTTTTAAGTGTATAGATTTCATTATGTTTATCCTATCTTATAGGTCTACATAAGTAAGTTTATACCATGTGTGTCTTTCTCCTTCTGGGACACCTCACTCAGAATGATCTTTTCTAGATCCCAGCATTTGCCTGCGAATTTCATGATTTCCTTGTTTTAGATAGTTGAGTAGTATTCCATTGTGTAAATGTATCACAATTTCTATAACCATTTCTCCACTGATGGACATCTGGGTTATTTCTAGGTTTCGGATATTACAAATAAATCTGCTATGAATATGGTTGAGCAAATGTCCTTGTTGTATACTTGAGCAACTTTTGGAGTTGTGTCCTTGACCAACTTTTGGATATATACCTAAGAGTGGGTCATGAGGAAGCACTATTCCTTTTTTTTTTTTTTTTCGGTTTGTTTTTTTTGTTTTGTTTTGTTTTTGTTTTGTTTTGTTTTGTTTTGTTTTGTTTTCTTCTCAATGCAGTTTATTCAGGAACCTTGAACAATCTTCTGACCCTGGGGAAAGCCAGCCCACAGCTTAAATAGCCTCTGGGTAGCCAACCCCAGCATGCCCCGTGGGCCATGCAGATAGGTCCACATACATGGAAGCAAGCCAGATCCTCAGCCTTAGGCAAATATGGGGTTGTTTGTGACAGAGAGCACTCACATCGGGAAGGTGGAAGGCAGAAACCAGCTCCATCTTTAAGGCACAGCATTATACAGCTCTCTACAGTTCCTCCTTTTTGTTTTAGATGCATCAGGCAAGCATAGAGGTCTGATCTCTGATATTAGAAATAAATTGGGACTTTGTACCGATGTTCATTTAGGTGTCATCCACCCAAAGAGCATCAGACCTGTCCGATAACTTTTTCTCAGAGGTGGGACCTGGGGCATCAACCCGCATTCAATCAGACATGCTCTTCTCTGGGTCGAAAGCGGCTGACCCTGAGTGCAGTGCTTAGCCTCGCATCCTGAGTGTAACATTTTAGCTTTTTATGGTAGCCAGCCATGCTTGGGGAGACTGTCCTGCTTCAATGGCTGTAAAGGCCTGAATGATCATGGCTGCATTACACTGTTGTGAGACTCTAATCTTGCATATAGACCACAGGCAAACCAAGGAGACCAACACCAGAAGGCCTGCTAACACTCCCTTGCCGCCCATTCCTTCAGTTGATTCATGGCTGCAGCAATCCATGATGATAATCCTGTGTCTAGTCCTGCGTCCACTCTGGTAGAATTTACCGTAACAATGGCCACTCTCAGCTGCTCCATCATAGTATCGAATTCTCCAGTCCAATTACCTAAAATATAGCTAGACAATTGTTTAGACAGATTTGCACAACGGGAAAAATTCTCATATTGTATGCTAGTGACACAAAGTCCAGCATACTTCCATTGACAGCCAAGTTGAGCGATTTGCCATAGGGTATCAATTTGCTCCTGCATGAGGTCAATCCTCTGATTGAACACCATCAAGTCTCCTTTTAGTTGGGCATTAATTCCTTTTTTTACATCTAGAGCATGAGCTACACTGGCTAAAAGATTATTTAGGATCTGAGCAGTCTGCACCGTATGACTCATGGCTAATGCAGTGGTGGTAGCTCCAACAGCCGCCAATGAGATGGCAGTAACAATGGCGGCTGTAATTCCAAGATCCCTTTTCAGTCTGAAGAGAGTCATAGCATGAGGGGCATCAACGGGCACAGGCACCCAGCGAGGCATGAGAGTAACCAGGGCATACCTAAATTCACTAGCATTCCAGCATTGGGCAAAAAAGCAAGTATCATTACCACAATTACTTGGCTCTTTTATTTGTCTGAGAAAGTGCTATATTGATTTCCAAAGTGGTTGTACAGGTTTACATTCCAACCAGCAGTGGAGGAGGGTTCCCCTTTCTCCACAACCTCTCCACCATGTGTTGTCACTTGAGTATATTATCTTGGCCATTCTGATGGGTGTAAGTTAAAATCTCAGGATTTTTTTGATTTGCATTTCCCTAATGGCTAAGGATGTTGAGCATCTCTTTAAGTGTTTCTCTGCCATTTGATACTCCTCTACAGAGAATTCTCTGTTTAGCTCTGTACCCCATTTTTAATTGTATTCCTTTATTTATTACTTTTTAGCTTCTTGTGTTCTTTATATATACTGGATATTAGTCCTCTGTCAGACATAGGGTTGGTGAAGATCCTTTACCAATCTGTAGGCTGTCGTTTTGTTCTGATGGCAGTGTCCTTTGCTTTACAGAAGATTTCAATTTCATAAGATCCCATTTATTAATTGTTGCTCTTAGAGCCTGTGCTGTTGGTGTTCTGTTCAGGAAGTTGTCTCCTGTGGCAATGAGTTCTAGACTCTTCCCCACTTTTTCTTCTAACCTATTTAGTGTGTGTGGTTTTATGTTGAGGTTTTTGATCTACTTGGACTTTAGTTTTGTGCAGGATGATAAATATGGATCTATTTTCATTTCTCTGCATGTAGACCAGCACCATTTGGACCAGCACCATTTGTTGAAGATGCTATCTTTTTTCCATTGAATGGTTTTGGCTTCTTTGTCAAAAATCAAGTATTCATAGGTGTGTGGGTTTATTTCTGGGTCTTCTATTCAGTTCCATTGATTCTCCTTTCTGTTTCTATGCCAATACCATGCAGTTTTTATTACTATTGCTCTGTATTAAAGCTTGAGATCAGGGATAGAGATAACTCCAGATGATCTGTTGTTGTACAGGACAGTTTTGGAGATTCTGAGTTTTTTGTTTCTCTGTATGAAACTGAGAATCTTTCTTTCAAGGTCCGTAAAGAATTGAGTTGGTATTTTGATGGGAAGTGCATTGAATCTGTAGATTGCTTTTGGCAAGATGGCCTTTTTCACTATGTTAATCCTACCAATCCATGAGCACAGGAGAGCTTTCCATCTTCTGACATCTTCTTCAATTTCTTTCTTCAGAGACTTAAAGTTTTTTTCAAACAGGTCTTTCGCTTGCTTGGTTACAATCAGCCCAAGGTACCATCCCTAAAAAAAAAGTGCCATACCTAAAACTCTTGTAGGTTGTCAACATTATGCACTTCCATTATTAAATCCTGTGGGATTAACTACCCATTTAAAATATTGGATGCCGACGTAAGCCATCTTTTTTACCAATGGAAATACTGAAATTCTGGCTTAGAAATAATTTAAGGATGGTTGAGCACGGGTAAAAACTAGATATGTACTAGTGGGTGAGAGTAACAATTTTATATGCAGTATTTTATTTTGTATTTCAAATTTTATAGGTCAGAAACTAATAATCAGAACAGTATAAAACCTTTTGAATTCAGAAGAAATTTTCCACCATTAGCAATATCAAAGCAATGTATCATCAGAGGATTGAAAGGCATGCTTGCCTCAGGAGGTGATGGTATTTTGCTTGTGGGCAATGGTCTGTGAGATCTTGAACCCCCCTTCTGTCCTTTCTCGTCTATTACTTTATAAAAGTACATAAGTTTTTAACAGAGTCTTTGAAGGTCCTATGACAAAAGATATTCAAAATTAAGCAAGTTCTTTTAGAATGCATCATTGTACTATCATCTATTATTGGGAAATAAAAAAAATAGTAATCTTCACTTTACCACCAAACATCTTCACTAGATCCAACTAGAGGCATAGAGGGACAATGCTTCTCTGCCCTGTAGCTTTGATTTTTTTCAGCCACATCTTCTCCAAACAGCTCCATCACAATTACTCTCCAAATATTCTCTAACTTGTGATTGCAAACACATTTGACACACATGAAAAACGCATAGGATAAACATACTAAAATCTCTACACCTAAAGAAACTAATCAAGAAGGAGGACTGTGTCTAAGATGCTCAATCCCCATTCAAAAAGGCAAAGAGGATGGACATCAGAAGAGCAAGAAAACAGGGAACAGGACAGGAGTCTACCACAGAGGGCCTCTGAAAGGCTCTACCCTGGAGGGTAACAAAGCAGATACTGAGACTTACAGCCAAACTTTGGACAGAGTGCAGGGAATCTTATGAAATAAGGGGGATATAGAAAGACCTGGAGAAGATAGGAGCTACACAAGAAGAGCAACAGAACCAAAAAAAATGTGGGCACAGTGACTGAGACTGATACTCCAACCAAGAACCATTCAGGGAGATAACCTAGAACTGTTTCACAGATGTAGCCCATGGCAGTCCAGTATCCAAGTGGTTTCCATAGTAATGGGAACAGGACTGTCTCTGACATGAACTGATTGGCCTACTATTTGATCACCTCCACCTAAGGGGGAAGCAGCCTTACCAGGCTACAGAGGGAGACAATGCAGCCATTCCTGATGAGACCTAATAGAGTAGGATAAGAAAGAAAGAGAGAAAGACCTCCCCTATCAGTGGACTTGGGCAGGGGCATGGGTGGAGAAGGGGGAGTGAGTGTGGGATTGGAATGGGAGGATGAAGAGAGCTGCAGAGGGGATACCCAGTGAATAAAGTGTAATTAATAAAAATAAAAAGGTTGGTAGTGAGAAACATTTTTTTAAATTTTCGATGTTTTTTTTTTATTTTTAATGTTTACAAAAAAAAATCAAATTTATTCTCTCCTCTATTTCTCTCCAGTTTTTCTTTCAATTATTCTTCCTGCCTCCACCTGCATGGTTTCTCAATTAAAATGAAACAAAAATGAAGTACACACAGAACAAAACAATTTTTTCATTTTATTTTTATTAATTACAGTTTATTCACTTTGTATTCCAGCTCCACCATCCCACATCTCCTCCTAATATCACCCTTCCTTCTTCTTCTCCTATGCCCCTCCCCGAGTCCAGTGATAAAGAAGGTCCTCCTCTCCTTCCATCTGACCCTAGTCTATAAGGTCTCATCAGAACTGGCTTTATTATCTTCCTCTGTGGACTGGTAAGGCTGCTCCCCGCTCAGGTGGAGGTGATCAAAGAGCCAGTCACTGAGTTCATGCCAGAAACAGTCCATGTTCCTATTACTGGGAACCCTTTTGGACACTGAGATGTCATGGGCTACTTCTGTGAAGAGGTTCTAGGTTATCTCCATGCATGGTCCTTGGTTGGAGTATCAGCCTAGGCATATATCCAAAATTTGTTCAAGTATACAAAGGACATTTGCTCAACCATATTGATAGCAGCTTTACTTGTATTAGCTAGAACCTGGAAACAACCCAGATGTCCCTCAGTTGAGGAATGGATACAGAAATTGTGGTACATTTATACAATGGAATACTACTCAGCAATTAAAAGCAAAGAAATCATGAAAATTGCAGGCAAGTGGTGGGATCTAGAACAGATCATACTGAGTGAGGTATCCCAGAAGCAGAAAGACACACACAGTATATACTCACTTATAAGTGGATATTAGACATATAATATAGGATAATCATACTAAAACCTGTACGCCTAAAGAAGCTAAGGAAGAAGGAGGACCCTGGGTAAGATGCTCAATCTTCATTCAGAGAGGCAAATGAGATGGACATCGGAAGAGGGAGAAAACAGGGAACAGGACAGGAGCTTGCCACAGAGGGCCTCTGAAACCCAGCAGGGTATCAAAATCTATGCTGAGACTCATAACCAAACTTTGGGCAGAGTGCAGGGAATCTTATGAAAGAAAGGGAAGATAGTAAGATTTGGAGGGGACAGGAGCTCCACTGGAGAGCAACAGAACCAAAAACTTTCTAAAACTGATACTCCAAAACAATTTTTCAAATGGAGAGAGAGAGAGAGAGAGAGAGAGAGAGAGAGAGAGAGAGAGAGAGAAACTGGCCTAAGATATAGCTTTCCAACTCCAGAACACACATCACACATTTCTGGTAACATGCAGAAAATCTTTTTTCATTTTTATTGTGATATAAATCTTAATAGACACCGAGTGAATATCAGATAATGTAAAGAAATGCAGCAATACAATGTAATATAATTCATTTGATGAGACTATAAGTAGTTGCAAGACTACAATTCTTCCATTTTGGAAACTGTTAATATCTCAATATGCAAAAGATATATATTTGTAAATATGTGTATATATTCAAAATGTCTATGATTTGTTAAGAAAAATTCTCAGTTCTTGAAGAATAGTCATGGAATAAGATGGGGCAAAGATTGAGGAAATGTCAAATCAGTGACAGTCCCACCTTAAGACCTTCCCCATGGGAGAGAGCCAACCCCTGTCACTATTAATGTACTCTGCTATCCTTGCAACAGGAGCCAAGTATAACTGTCTTCTGAGAGGCTTCACCAGCAGCTGATAGAAACAGTTGCAGAGACCCACAGCCAAACAGTAGGCAAAGCTCAAGTTATCTTGTGGAAAATTAGGAGAACAGATAGAGGGGGCCAAAGGTGTCAAGAACACTACAAGAAGACCTAATAAGGTAAACCATCCTGGACACATGGGGGCGACCGGGGCCTGAACCACCAACCAAAGATCATGCATGTGCTGGACCTAGATCCCCAAAACATCTGTAGTGAATGAGTAGCTTGTTCAACTATGGGTATCTTAAGAGTGGGTGTAGAGGCTGTCTCTGACTCTATTGCCTGCCTCTGAAACCCCTTAACCTACCTGGGATCCCTTGTGCAGCCTCTGTGGGAGAAGATACATTTAGTCCTGCTGTGACTTGGTATCAAGGTAGGTTTTTACCACTTGGGGACATCCATTTGTCTGAGAAAAAGGAAAGAGGGCAATGAAGGGAAGGGAGCATGAGAGTGAAACTGAGAGAGGGGCTGGAATCAGGCTGGAAAGTGATTAAATAAATCAAAAAGAAGAAAAAAACTGAAATGCGTTATTTGATGATTATTTTCCTCATAATTTTATTGTACATCAAATACAATTTTAAATTTAGAGATGTCTGGTATAAAAATAGTTGAAGTGTGTCTGTTTCTAATTGCCTTTCCATGAGCAATATAGAAACACATGATCATATACAAATACATCTTTTGATGAATAAATACAGTCACTTTTCATCAATTAATAGTTCAGTAAACATGTATATATTAGTTTTGATTTAGGAGTTTAAATGCCTTTGTTACCTTTCTGAATTTTCTCTCCACAGCAATAGAAATAATTTCAATAAAGCTAAGGGGAGGAATATTGGTTGGCTGAAGCAGATACAGATTTGGAAACTAGACCACTGAGAAAAACTTCCTGATCAACAGAGCACTGTTTTATCTAGCCATAAGTGATCTCCAAAACTTTAAACATGCACGGGAGCTCGAAGATCTCCAATGTTCATGGATCAGTGGGGTCAATATAGTAAAAATGACTATTTTACCAAAAACAATCTACAGATTCAATGTAATGCCCATCAAGTTACCAACGCAATTCCTTACACACCTTTAAAGAAAAATTCTCAAATTCATATGGAATAACAAGAAACTCAGAATAGCTAAAATAATCCTCTATGAGAAAAGATCTTCAGGAGTTATCTCCATCCCTGATCTCGAGCTGTACAATAGAGCAATAGTGATAAAAACTGCACGGTATTGGAATAGAAATAGACTGGAGGATCAATGGAATCGAACAGAAGACCCAGAAATAAACCCACACACTTATAGACACTTGATTTTTGACAAAGATGCAAAAAACCATACAATGGAAAAAAAGATAGCATTTTCAACAAATGGTGCTGGTCTAACTGGATATCTATATGTAGCAAATCCAAATAGATCCATATTTACCACTCTGCACAAAACTAAACTCCAAGTGGATCAAAGCCCTCAACATAAAACCAAACACACCAAACAGGTTAGAAGAGAAAGTGGGGAAGAACCTTGAAATTATTGGCCCAGGAGACAACTTCTGGGCCAACAGCACAGGCTGTAAGATTAATAAATGGGACCTCATGAAACTGAAAAGCTTCTGTAAAGTGAAGAACACTGTCATCAGAACAAAACAACAGCCTACAATTTAGGAAAGGATCTTCACCAACCTTATATCTGACAGAGGGCTAATATCCAGAATATATGAAGAACTAAAGAAATTTAACAGCAACAAATCAAGTAACCCAATGGGGTACAGAGTGAAACAGAAAATTCTCAATAGAGGAATATCAAATGGAGAGAAACAAAGAAATGTTCAACATCCTTAGTCATCAGGGAAATGCAAATCATATTGACCTTGAGTTTTCACTTTGCACACATCAGAATAGCTAAGATCAAAAACTCAAGTGACAACACATGCTGGAGAGGTTGTGGAGAAAGGGGAACCCTCCTCCATGGCTGGTGGGAATGTAAACTTTTACAACCACTTTGGAAATGAATCTGGCGCTTTCTCAGACAACTAGGAATAGTGCTTCCTCAAGATCCAGCTATAACACTCCTAGGGATATATCCAAAGGATGCTTAAGTATACAACAAGGACATTTGCTCTACCATGTTTACAACAGCTTTATTCTTACTAACCAGAATCTGGAAACAACCCAGATATTCCTCAGTTGAGGAGTGGATGCAAAATTGGTACATTTACACAATTAATACTACTCAGCAGTTAAAAACAAGGAAACCATGAAATTTGCAGGCAAATGGTGGAAAACAGAAAAGATCACACTGAGTGAGGTATCCCAGAAGCAGAAAGACACACATGATATTTACTCACTTATAAGTGGATATTAGACATATAATATTGGATAAACATACTTAAATCTCTACACCTAAAGAAGCTAATCAAGGAGGAGGCGCTGGGTAAAATACTCAATCCTTATTCAGAAAGATAAACAGGATAGACACCTATACTGCTTTTAAGTAACCTCTCTTTTCTTTCTATTCTCCTGAGAGTTGGGTATATCCTATCTCTGATTTATTTTCTCAAATCTTTCTCTGATTCATCAGTTTGTCTTCCCCTCAATCAGAGGTCATTGTTTGGAATTAAGAGGTATACTAAGGGTCTGTTTGTGTTCCAGCTGGATCACACAGATCCTTTGGAAGTGATCCCTTGTCAGAGTATCCTTGTTGCTGCTGGATTTAAATCCCTATAGAGTCCTACATTTCGTTTTTAATTGTTGAAGCTCTGAAGGGAAAGGCTTCGCCTACAGAAGTGTTGCAGCTCTGCTCTCCTGGGGAAGGGTTTCCCCAACAAAAGTGTAACACTTTTCCCCAACAAAAGTTATAACACTGCTCTGCTCTGACAAAAGTCACAGCTCCACAAAGTCACACCACACAGCAAACCTCATATGAGAGATTTATTTGGAAGGAAAAATCCAGGAGTGGCTGACTCTACTCCTGGGAGAAGCAGCAGGGAAGTGAACAGTATGCAGAGCTTATATAAGATTTCTTAGCCAGCAGAGGTTTCTATGGCAGAGATTTCCAGGGTGAAGATTGGTAGGATTTCAAGCTCAGGAATCTCAGGGATTGGCAGGTTTTCCTGTTCTGAGGTTGGTGGGGTTTTGTGCTCATGGATTGCTGTTGTTTTATGGTTGTTTTGCTTTCTTTTCTTTTCTTTTTTTCATTTTGTTTTGTTTCTTTTGTAGGGGGAAACTTCAGGGATTGGTGGTTCTCTCTCTTTTTTCACCCCCTTTCCTGGATCAGGTCCCAGGGCCAAAATGGGAAATTTTTAGCTGCAAGCAGCTTTGGTTGAGGGTCCATCGCTGCAGCACCTCTTGGGGAGGCTGGAGGTTAGGTGCAGCCACCTTGAGAGCTCTTGCTGCAGCACCTCAGCATGCAGCTGGGCAAGAAAGGAAGTACTGCGTTCTTGACAGAACCAGTTGTACTGAGGCTCTTACTGTGGTGCCTGCTCAGATACTACACTGGTTAAGGAGGAAAATAATCTATTTTAAAAGTGTAAGTATTTACAGTCAAATCCCTATGCATTCAGCTTTGAACGTAGGAACAAGCACCAGGAAAGGAGGATTGGCTATATTTTAGGTCACATCAGTTATAGTGTACACCTTTTTTTTTTCTTATTGTAACCAGATAGCTACTATTACCATTTGTGACCATTCCTTAGGATAAGAAGATTTGAGCTTTGAACAGAACTGTGTTTATATTCCCATATTTGTCACCACTTAGAAACATAATTTCTAATTTCAGATTCAGTAAAAAAAATATTTTTACTTTTCTCATAGTTTGTTTGGCTGGTTGGTTTGTGCCTGGTGACTTGAAGTTTAAGATTTTTCTGTAAGATGATAGAATTATTTCTGCTCCTGTTATCTTATGTATTTATGTAAACAAATGAGAGCATCAAACAACCAGAGTGCTATTTTTTGAGGCTCTTTTGGAATTAATGTCTACTATTCTCTCAGTTTGTCACTCGTGTTCATTAAAAGAGAACCTACAAAAAAAAAAAAGAAACATAATTTCTTAAGTAT
>REGO01000650.1:65747-96804 GCA_010120015.1 Rhombomys opimus | reverse complement strand
AGGCTTCAGACTTTTGTACTTTAATTTTGTATCCTAAGTGTTTTTTAGATATAGATGTTTCCAGGTAAGATTTTTAGGATCATTTATGCATACTATCATATCACCTGCAAATACAAATACTTTGACTTCTTCACTTCCTATTATCTTGCTGATCTCTTTTAGTTGTCTTATTGCTCAAGCTAAGACATTAAGTACTATATTGAGTAGGTTTGAGAGAGCAGAAATCCTTGTCTACTTCTTGATTTTAATATAACAGCTTTGAATTTCTCTCCAATTAGGTTGGTTTTGGATGAGGCTTCATGAAAAACTCTATTATTTTGAGATATATCCCTAGTATCCCTAGTCTCTCCAGGAATTTTTATCACGGAGGTATTTCTACCTTTAATCACATGGTCATATTGCTTGGTCTTTCAGTCTGTTCATGAAATGGATTACATTTATTGATTTGTATATGTAAGAACCATCCTTATATCTCTTGTTTGAAGCCTTCTTAATTACGGTGAATTATCTTGGCTCTAATCATTTCTTCTATCTTACAAATGCCTGAGATTCTTTCATCCATTTCTTGTATTCATTGGCGAGACTTGCCTATGAGTTTCTTGTTCAAATTCCTAAATTTCACATGCCCTGTTTTACACTATCTTGGGTTAATTTCTTTGTTTATTCTATTTCCCATTTCATGACTTGAACAGTTTTTTTTTTTTCATTACATTCTACCCTGTGTATTTTCATAGACTTAATTAATGTATTTATTTATATTCTCTTTAAGGTCCTTGTTCATATTAATAATGGCTATTTTAAAATCGTCTTTTGCTTTACCTATGATGCATTTCTAAGAATCTACTGCAGTATTTTGATTCAGGTGGAGATACCGTATCCTGATTGTTACTAGTTGTATTTTTATGCTGCCATCTTGGCACCTGGGTTTGGAATGATTGTAATTCTAGTCATTGACAACTATTTTTGTTTTGTTTTGTTTTGTTTTCTTTGTTGGGTAGCTGTTTTATTACTTGGTTTCTAATGCTCCATCAGGATATTAGGAGGGTGTGGTGGCTGTGAGTTGCCTTGTAGGGAATGTTTCTGATTCTTTTCCAAGTAAGGCCAATGGAGATCAAGGACATAATTTCTTTTTTTCTCTCTTTATTTTCAGTTTTTTCACTTTGCATCCCAAAGGTGTCCCCTCTCTACTCTCCTGCCATTTTCCCCTTTCTACTTCCTCCTTCCCCTCTCCCTTGCCCCCTCCAGAAAAGAGGAGACCCCCTCCCTATGTATCAGCAGTCTCTAGCTCATCAAACCACATCAGGAATGAACATATACTCTTCGACTGAGGCCAAGAAAGGCAGCCCTGCCACGGGGAAGTGATCCAAAAGCAGACAATAGTGTCCATGTTAGAAAAAGCCACCTTCCCATCTATTCCCCAGGTGCCTCACATGAAGATCGAGCAGCCCATTGGCTCCATATGTGCAGGGAGCCTAGGTCCAGAACATGCATGCTCCTTTGTTGATGTCTCAGTCTCTGTAAGACCCCATTGAACTGGGTTAATTTTCTCTGTTGGTCTTCTTGTGAAGTTTCTTGTCCCCTCCAGGTCCTTCCATCTTTTCTCCAACTGTTTCCACAGGACCCCCAGATCTCTGCTCCATGTTTTGCTGCAAGTCCAACATCAGTCTCAATCCACTGCTGGCTGGAGCCTCCAAGATGACAGTCAAGTTAGGCTCCTGTCCACAATCAGAGCAGAACATCATTAATAGTGTCAAGGGCTAGCTCTTTACCATAGGGTGGGTCTCTGGTTGGCTCAGTTATTGGTTGGACAGTCTTTCAGAATTTGTTCCCTCTTTATCCCTGCATGTACTTCTGTGGGTAGAGTAATTTTTGGATCAAAGTATTTGTGGGTGGTTTGCTGTTTCCCTCCTTCCACTAGTCCTGTCTGGCTAGGAGATGGTCACTTCAGTATTTATGCCCCCCACTGTTAAGAGTCTCAGCTAGATTCATACCCATATCCTCCCAGGAGCCTACACTATCACAGGCCTCCAGCTTGACAGAGATGTCCCCCCACAGCTTTTCTTCTTGTTCCCAGTCCTCTCACCTTCAACTCCTCCATTCCATCTACTGCCAAGTTTCCTCTCTTCATCCACTTTTGCTGTGTATTCTATTTCCCCTTCTGAGTGACATTCTGGCATGCTGCCTTGGGCCCTCTTTGTTACTTAGCTTCTTTGGGTCTGTGGATTATAGTGTAGTTATTCTGTTCTATAGGTCTAATATTCTATACTGCTTATAAGTAAATATGGACCATGTGCGTTGTTCTGCATCTGGGTTACCACACTTAGGATAATCTTTTCTAGTTTCATCCATTTGTATGAAAATGTCATGATTTCTTTTTTTTATTAGCTGAGTAGTATTCCACTGAATAAATGTACCACAATTTCTTTCTACTTATTGGGAGCTGATATACAGGAATGCTGACAGGCTTATGGAGAAAGGTGGGCTAAAACTGTCCACAGAAGAAAGGAAGACTAACTCTTGGAGAAGGGTGAGATACCCTGTCTGAACTGGTATGGCCTGTGAATTTACAAAGTCTTGGGATGTTAACACAACTCTCTCCAACACAAATGGATGGAGAGAGGAAGGAAGGAAGTAGTCAAATACTTACTTAGTTCCATGAGAATGGGGTTTGGGAAAACAGAGAGTCTGCAGCAAGTTCATCTGCTACAAAGATGGGCATAAATAAACCTGGAGGATTGGAATTGGAGCACCAGAATGAGAGTGAAATAGCTTACCTGATTCCATGGGCAGCTTGACTTTATAGGAAAAGACTGCCTTAGGTTTGACATGTGACATAAAGTCATGGGTTGAGAAAGGAAGGGTGTTGGAGAAGATTTGTTTAGCCCCTTTAGGATGGGTATAGAGAGGAAGAAAAGGACAAAGCAAGTTGTTAGTTACCAAGTTGGGAGAAGGAGAGGACTTGGGAATTGGAATTGGAAGAAGTGAAAGAGAGTAGAAATCAACTACCTGATTTTCTGGTCCATGTTGCCAGCAGTTACCTAAGGAGAGACTGACTGAGTGTCAGTGAGTGAGACTGTACATATAATTTTAAACTTTCTGTTAGTATTTCTAAATTCTAGAGAGAAAAGATTGATCTAGGCTCATGGTTTCAGAGTTTTGGGTCCACAATCACACTTTTTTTTTTTTTTTTTTTTTTAATTCAGCAGTAGATCAAGGTATGTGGTGTGGTAGGAGAAAGGCTGCTCAATGTGTGGTGTCCAGAGACAAGTAAGGGTGATAAAAAGAGTGATGAGGTGCAAGAGACTAGGTCTAAAATACATTTTTCAAAATTGCTTTCACAATGGCAAGATCATATCTGCAACTTTGTACAATTTCCCACAGGGTCGACCGCATCCTAACAAGATCTAATGATGGACATTGTCTTCAACCCCTAAGCTTTTGAGGAAAATTCCAGATATTTCCATAACAACATGCTTGCCCACATTTTGATTGGTATTGCAGTAAACCATAACATGTTTCAATTGATCAAAGAAGCCTTTGACTCCTCAAGCTTTCCCCTACCTTCACAGTTATTGGCGCCACTTATAATTGTAAAGTCTCCATTACTGATATTTTAAGCAAAATTTCCTGAGGATGCAAGAAATTGCATTTCTCCACATTTTGTCCTGAGGTAGCCCACAGGCAGTTGTTTAATATTTGGGAATTGATAAGATGCCCATGTCAGTTAATCTTTGAAGAAGAATGATCTCTAAAAGTGTTACACAAGCAACCTGCAAAGTATAGATAAAATTGTCATGTTTAGTTCCTTCCCTTCCTAAGAAGAAAGACTTCAGTATGTGAAAATGGAATCAGTCAAGTCAGAATTGGGCCAGCAGCTCTGACTAATAATTCTGTGAGGAAACAAACTTGTACCTTCCATGTTATGTGCAAAGAGCATACTGCGTAAAACATAACTGGTACCCCAAATTCTCTTTCAGGATGAATGAGTCAGTGAGTGGAGGAGCAATCATTTTCTCTGGAAAAGATGAGTCAGTGAGTACAGATGTGAGGTAATGTCTTCACTAAGATCAGAGCATCTTAAAATGCCTCGTAATACAGATAAAATATAGCAGGCCGGGAGTAGTGAGATTTTGAATTTCATAGTCCTGCCTTTTAAGCTTGTTTCTGTCAAAGTTACTATGTGGCTGGTAAAAAATTTATTGCACAGATTTTCCTTTTGTAATTTGAAGAAGGTCTTAGCTACCTGGAAATATTGGAACAAAAAAATGTAGGTACAAACATTAAGCATGTGATAAGAATCTCTTTTGTATCTATTTCTTAGAATGAAACCCTTCCCAAATATAACAAGGAAATACATTTCCTATAAAAAACCTACAGAAGCCTAGATTTTGATGTTTTAATTAATTTAATGTTGCTAGTAAACATTCAAGTAAGTATTTTGCATCGTTCTTTGTCCAGTCCTCATTATCTTCACCCTTAGCTAATATTAAGAGTTGCATCTATGAGAGTTATTGATTTGTATATTCAGCCTTATACATTACCATGAAAACTGTAACTAGGTATAAATTGCTTTGACTCTTGAACACTTATTCCTAGTCTTCTATTTTAGTTTAATAATTCCTTAAGTATAATTTCATTATTTTGTGTGTAAGAAAAGAGATAATCTTCATCCAAAAAACTATACTATATTAAAACCCAACTCCAACTTTTTTATATATATTCTTTTCTTGAAAATAGATATTTTTCCTTCTGGGATATTTCACTCAGAATGATGTTTTCTAGATCCCACCATTTGCCTGCAAATTTCATGATTTCCTCCTTTTTGATTGCTGAGTAGTATTCCATTGTGTAGAAATACCATAATTTCTGTACCCATTCTTCCATTGATGGACATCTGGGTTGTTTCCAGGTTCTGGCTATTACAAATAAAGCTGTTATAAACATGGTTGAACAAGTATCCCTTTTGTGTACTTGAGCAAGCTTTGGGTATATACCTAGCAGTGGTATAGCTGGGTCTTGAGGAAGGACTATTCCTAATTGTCTTAGAAAGCGCCAGATAGCTTTCCAGAGTGGTTGTACCAGTTTACATTCCCACCAGCAGTGGAGGAGGGTTCCCCTTTCTTCACAACCTCTCCAGCATGTGTTGTCACTTGAGTTTTTCATCTTGGCCATTCTGATGGGTGTAAGGTGATATCTCAGGGTTGTTTTGATTTGCATTTCCCTGATGGCTAATGAGGATGAGCATTTCTTTAAGTGTTTCTCTGCCATTCGATATTCCTCTGTCGAGAATTCTCTGTTTAGCTCTCTTCCCCATTTTTTAATTGGATTACTTGGTTTGCTGCTTTTCAGCTTCTTTAGTTGTTTGTATATACTGGATATTAGACAAACGCGGTATATACTCACTTATATAGACCTATAAGATATGACAAACATAATGAAATCTATATACCTAAAAAAGATAATCAAGAGAGCGGACATGGGGTAAGATGATCAATCCTCGTTTAGAAAGACAGATGGGATGTGCATTTAATGTATGACAGGAGTCTACTGAGCACATCTGAAAGCCTCTAACTAGCAGCGTTTTCAAAGCAAAGACTCACGACCAAACCTTTGGCAGAGTACAGGGAATCATAAGAAAGAAGGGGAGTTAGTCTGATGGGGAAAGGATAGGAGCTCCACAAGTCCCCTATCCGTGGACTTGGAAAGAGGCACAGTGGTGATGAGGGAGGGAGGGAGGTACTGGGAGGGAATGAGGGTTCGGGGCACCGCTGGGATACAGAATTAATAAAATGTAACTGATAAAAATAAAATAATAAAAAAATAAATTAATTAAAAAAATAAATAAAAAAGAAAATAGATATTTTTCATAAAACTTAATTCTTAAAACTCCAACTACACTACCAGAATGGATGCCAATACAGAACTAGAGAAGCATTTTCAAAGCTTGCTTGTTTATTTTGGTCCTCTGGATTGGATTTAGTTCTTCATATATGCTAAGCAAGCACTCTCCCATGGAGATACATCCCAACTAGAAAAGCAAGAGTTTCTCACCAATATGACAGCATAAACATGATCAGAACAAGGACAACAAGACTCAAAAAGTCTAAGTGGATCCCAAGGACAGAGACATAGAATAAAGCACTATGGAAAGATAAGGGGAAAGCCATGATAGGAGAATTAAAAAGGAAAAGAGCTAGTGGTAAATATCTTGCACATAGCTTCTTGAGAACAGACAGAGGCGGATAGATGTCACATACAGGACAAAGTGAACTCAGTTTCTCATCAGTGGGAGAAACGAGTCTGTTATTCAAGGCTCTAAAATTAGTTTCTTTTGTAGGGCTTCACAGCTGAGAAGCTGTACTAATTCCTGATAGCTTCTCATTGCTAGTGCAATAATTGATTTTGCACGGCCATTTTTATTCTATAAAGGCGTGTCTTAGTAACCTGCAACTCAGTTTTGTTGTACTTAACAAAAATTAAAACTTTTGTTGTAATCTAAACAAAAAGTATACAACATGTTAATAATGAACACAAATACCTTTACGATATATTTAGCACATTTCTTTTGAAAAAAACTGTTTCTGAGCTGGTGTGTAAAAAGAGAAACAGCTTTGCAGACAAAGCCTTGTGTGCTTGTAATGGATACAGTAGGAGCTGAGTCATGAGAGTATCACACCCAGAAATTCATGTGCTATTCCAACAATTAAGAAACCTAACCAGCATTTTGTCTTAATTTTGTACTTAATAACCCATTGCCTATAGTATCTAGTACATAAGTGCCTTGTTATATTAGTTATATTTTCATAGGTAGATACAGATCTCAAATGTACATTCAGAATAAAAATTGCTGGAAGGATCCTGAAAAGAATATATTCAGGGCACCTATGATTTGCTATGTATTATTCACAACCTTAACAAACATTTATTGCATGCTTAAAGCAAGATGCTCTATCCTAGCCGACCCGCCAAGCTGCCATCCATAAAAGCAACCAGAAGCACACATGTGTCACAGTGATCACTTGGAAAGTAATTGACTGTGGTTCCTGTCCCACACTAGTTATGGAGGGTACTGTCTGCGCCTCAGCAGTCACAGGTGGCTGAGAACACAAGGGTAAGGAAATGAACACTTCTTTTCGTTCTGGCAGAGATAATGGGATTTTTGGAATTAGGTTTATAATTGCAACATGCCTCAGAAATCCATTCATTAGCTACCCAATGATCTATCTATATATTTACTCATTTAACTATCTGTCCATTCACATATCATTATCCTAAAATGTAAACACTTCCGTGGACATATTGAAGATATAAGGGGCTGTACAAAGAAAACTGTGTGTGAAAGTGCTTGTCACCTTGCATTTTGGACGTAACAAGCACACTTAAATATTGCTCCCTTTAATCTATGAGTTTAATTATATTCAAGGTATAGAAATTATGAATAGACATTTTCATCACTGCTTAACTCTAAGAGAGATTAAATGAAAAAAACTGGAATCATTCACTGAGAATTATCTCTACCCTTTGTATCTAGGCAAGTTTTTCACGAAGTCTGAAAGAGCCTCCAGTCATCATAAAAAAGGTATATCAGGTACATAGATAAAATCTGTACTGAGAGCAGTTATGTAAAAGCACAAATAACCCCTCGGTCTTTTATGACTGAGGTTTTCTCTTTTGCGAGATGGAGTTGATACCTTAACCCCACTCTTGTATTATATAAATCACTACCTAAGAAGCAAAGCTTAATAACTTAATTTGGAAGCATCTTTTTCAAGTGTAACATGAGACAGTTTATTAAATGAATTACTTTTTAATTTTTATTTTTATATTAATTACAGTTTATTCACTTTGTATCTCAGCTGTAGCCCCCTTCCCTCATTCCCTACCAACCCCACCTTCCTTCCCTCCTTTCCTCCCATGCCCCTCTCCACGTTCACTGATAGGGGAGGTCTTCCTTCACTTCCATCTGACCCTAGCCAATCAAGTCTCATCAGGACTGGCTGCATTGCCTTCCTCTGTGCACTGGCAAGGCTGCGCCTGCCTCAGGGGGAGGTGATCAAAGAGCCAGCCACTGAGTTCATGTCAGAGACAGTCCCTGTTCCCTTACTAGGGAACCCACTTGGAGACTAAGCTGCCATGGGCTACATCTGAGCAGGGGTTCTGGGTTATCTCCATGCATGGTCCTTGGTTGAAGTATTAGTCTCAGAAAAGACCTCTGAACCCAGAATTACTTTTTGATGCAGTCTAGTAAGACCAGTGACTAGCAACACCAGAACTGATTCTGCTTCTGTTGACATGGGAGAGGCATGTATGAGTTGTATAAGAATAGAATCACACAAATGGGTTACCATGGCAAATTTTTCATAAGTAGAAAAGCCCATATCATCCATCATAAAAGGTATAAATTTGTTATTAGTAAGTCTGATTATAAGTCCTGGATAAGGCACTGATTTTGACCAAGTAACTTCAATAATCTTATTCTTTTCCTCACATAAAACCATAAAGGTTATTAGAGGTATTTTGTGATGAACTTTAGATTTAAGTGATGTGATCGAAAATAGATATCAAAAACAAAATTTTGTACATGTGTATGATAAGACCACACCATGCAAATTAAAAAGAAATTATTTCAATAAATTGTGTTCTTTTTCCATTTCAGTAGGATAATGACTGAGTTAAATATTTGCAAGACTAATAAATAGCAAAACAGTAGGTCATGACTTTATTTTTTATTTATTTTTAATTTTTATACTGTATTTGCTTTATGTACCAATTGACTCTCATCTCCTTCCTTCCTCTTCCCCCCATCCTCCTTCTCTAGTCCACAGAAAGAGGGAGCCCTCCTCACCTACCATCCGAACCTTGCCTAGCAAGTCTCCTCAGGACCTGCATCCTCTTGCTTGTGGCCTGGCAAGGCTGCCCCACCAGGGCAAAGTGATCAAAGAGTTGGCAGCAAAGTTCATGTCAGAAATAACCTCTACTCCCCTTGCTAGGCCACCCACATAGAGACTGAACTGCCTATGGGCTATATCTGAGCAAGGCATTTAGATATTTGCCATACTTGATCCTTTAGTGGTATGTCAATCTCTGTAGGCCCCCCTGTGCCCAAGACAGAGCCTACCATAGGTGTCCTGAGAAAGATGCCACCCAGCAGAGGATGAAGCAAATTCTGAGACTCACAGACAAGCTTTCGGCAGATTACAGGGAGTTTTATGGAAGAAGTGTGTTGTGGGGACTAAAATGACCTGGAGGGGCCAGGAGCTCCACAAGGATACCAAAAAAGCCTGGGCACAGGTCATAATTTTAAAGGATGTTTTTATAACACTGGTCCTATAAAAGATAATGAAATTAACATGTTTAAGGTGTCCAAACTATATGAAAAACTTTCTTTACAAATCAATTTCTCAGACCAAAAATGTAGAGATGAAGAACATGCAGTGGAGTTCTTAGATGTGTACTTAAGAAGAAAGTATATAATGGAAATAAAGTTCTCCCATGTGGTTACTGCAACATTACAGCAATGACTGAGTTACAGATTTTTTTATTTATTTTTTATATTAATCACAAGTTATTTACTTTGTATCCCAGCAGTAGACACCTCTTTCATTCCCTCCCAATCCCACCCTCCCTTTCTCATCTCCTTCCAGCCTCTTTCTAAGTCCACTGATAGGGGGGGTTCTCCTCCCCTCCCATCTGATCACAGCTTATCAGGTCTCTTCAGGGCTGGCTACAATGTCCTCCTCTGTGGCCTAGCAAGACTGCTTCTCCCTCGGGGTAAGGGGGAGGTCAAAGAGCCAGCCATTGAGTTCATGTCAGAGACAGTCCCTGTTCCCCTAACTAGGGAACCCACTTGGATACTGAGCTGCGAGGGGGTATATCTAGGCAGGGGATATAGGTTATATCCATTCATAGTCCTTGGTTGGAGAAGCAGTCTCAGAGAAGACTCCTGGGCCCATTTTCTAATTGCTAATTCACCATGGTAGAGTTTATTCCATTTGGCTCCTTTCTGTTTCTGTATATATCAGTACATTAATACATTTTTTTCATACTTAATGTTTTCTGACACAAATTTCCATGTGGTGATCACAGGATACCCAGCAAAGATAAGGATTAATCACTCAGCCAATGAGATAGATGCTATTTCTGTTTTGGCAGAATAAATTATGTTCTGCATCTTGCATGCAATAGGCATTTAATAAGCATTTGTTGCATAATTAGAGAAATGAACTTATTAGGAGGCAATTTAAGAGACACTCATCTGTACATTCAATATGCTTCATTCTATAACCAGATTTTCACTTCTGTATTTATCATTTAAATCTGTATCTATAATAATTTGGCTTCTAGAAAAACAGACGTTTTAAGTAATTGGAGTAGGTTATACAAGTGATTTATCAAAAATAAAACAAGTTCAAATAATGAAAGGACATAAGTGACATTACTATACCCAAAAGCTTTCTTACTTAACAATTTAAATTGTCTAAATAATTGTCATTATTGTACATGTCATTGCGAAGATGCAGACTAAATCGAAGTCTGACTCAGCAATGCTGTTTGGGGCAACTCTACCCTCTGACAACACTGCCTTGCCTGGCTTCAGGGAATGAGGATATGATATGACTTGATGTGCTGGGGAGGGTTGATTTGGGGAAAGGGGTCTCCCCTTTTGAGGGGAGAAAGAGAGAGGGAAAGGGGGAGGGAGGGGAAGGAAGATGCTGAGAGGAGAGGAGAAAGGGAGCACCCTTGGGCTGTAAACGAACAAAGAAAAACTCCAAAATAAGGCTAATTTTTATTGCCTTTGAACACAAACCTTTACTTTGTAACTCATTGCATTGCACTGGAAAGGTAGCCCACAAAGCTTGGTTCATATTAAAATTTTATATTGAATGAAATTATTTCTAGTGTAAAACCTTATGTGAGTTTTCAGTTTTATGTGATTTAGTGCCTAATTTTTTATTTAGTAGAATTTATGTGGTTTATTCTACTGCTGACCTCAAAGTATAATTATAAGATTAGATTACAAATAAAACATACCACAAATCTTTGTTAGTAACTATTTGGGGTCAAGACTGAATTACCCATAATTGATTTCAAAGCATTGTATATTTAATTGTTCATATTACCACAGGTTCACCATACAATTAGAGGCCATAATTAAATCTCTGAAAGTTAATATATACACATGGTCCTTGTATGTCCACTATATAGATATTCTAATATATTTTGCTTCATTAAGCAATTTCTCTCTGATCATCAAGATAATGTCTAATGTTATATGTACTGAATTATAAAAATCAGAGATTTATTTACCCTTCAGTTTAATGTTGGGGCTGACATAATATTTAACAGAATTCGCAAATAACTGTTTGAAGTGTAGATACCACTATCAACCATACAGGCAGCACAGACTCTATTGCCAGTGTGTCTACTCTTTCCAACTTTATTTTTTATTAGGAAAATAAAGTAGAAAATATGGTCTGTTTGATTATCAAATATCAGTCTACTTGTAATTAAGTAGACACAGTAATCTCTAGTGAAACTAGTAATCTCCTTTCTATTTCATATTCAGAATGACTTAGAAATATGGAAGCAAGAGAATTCTTACTTTTGTAAATAAAAACTGATGTATTCATTTCCCTAATGTGACTGTTAACATATCAATAATAATTGTGCTGCTCCTTGGTAAGTGGTCAATTACTTTGAAAAAGAAGCATATCGGTTTATAAATTTGCACTATGTAAATTGTACCTTGCTTGTATATAATTTTACTCAAACTGTAATAAGGCATGCTAAGGTATTGCCAATCTGTTAAAAGCAGACTCTAATCTATGGACTCCAGTGTATCTAACAAGTTTTACTAGATAAGCAAATAATAATGGGGTAATTAATTGAAATTGTCAACTTAACAAAAAATAGATTTGCCTAGGAAGTCTTAATGAGGAATTATTGAATTAAGGTTAAGCTAACAGCATGTCTGTGGAGAAATGCCATGATTACTGATGGAGTAAGTCCAGTCCATGATAATTGGCACCGTTTCTTGAGCTGGACTTTGAACTGTATAAGTGAAAAGAAAATCTAGCTTGAAAAATGAATTCACATATTTATCTCTGTTCTTGACTGTAAATACTTTGTTACTATAGATTTGAGCTCTTATTTTGATTTACATTCAAAAAACGATTATAAGCTGGACCTGCAGGCTGAATGAACCTTCCTCCAGTAAGATCTGTGGAGGAATAGACCTTGTCCTCTGATGGCTGAGCAAGGCACTGACCTGTACCTAGAGCATGAAGTTATTATGAGTAATTTTAGTGCTGGATTTTCTTTTCTTTTCTATTTTTTTCTCCCTCCCTCCCTCCCTCCCTCCCTCCCTTCCTTCCTTCCTTCCTTTCTTCCTTCCTTCCTTTTTCCTCTTATTTTATTTTATTTTATTATATTAATTACTGTTTATTCACTTTGTACACCAGCTGTAGATCCCTCCCTATCTCCCTCCCAAACCCACCCTCCCTTCCTCATCTTTTCCCATGCCACTCCCAAGTCCATTGATAGGGGAGATCCTCCTCTCCTTCCATCTGACCCTAAATTATCAGGTCTCATGAGGATTGGCTGCATTTCCTCTGTGGCCTGGTAAGGCTGCTCCCCTCTCAGGGGGAAATGATCAAAGAGCCAGCCACTAAGTTCATGTCAGATACAGTGCCTGTTCCCATTACTAGGGAACCCTCTTGGAGACTGAGCTGCCATGGGCTACATCTGAGCAGAGGTTCTAGGTTTTCTCCATGCATGGTGTTTGGTTGGAGTATTAGTCTCAGAAAAGACCCCTGGGCCCAGATATCTTGGTTCTACTGCTCTCCTTATGGAGCTCCTCTCCCCTCCTGGTCTTTCTATCTCCTTATTCTTTCATAAGATTCCCTGCACTCTGCCCAAAATTTGGCCATGAGTCTCAGCATCTGCTTTGATACCCTATTGGGCAGAGTCTTTCAGAGGCCCTCTGTGGTAGGATACTATCCTGTTCCCTGATTTATACTTCTTCTGATGCCCATCCCATTTGCCTTTCTGAGTGAGTATTAAGCATCTTACAAAGGGTCCTGCTTCTTGCTTAGCTTCTTTAGGTGTACATATTTTAATATGTTTATCCTATATTATATGTGTAATATCCACTTTTAAGTGAGTATACACCATATGTGTCTTTCTGCTTCTGGGATACCTCACTCAGGATGATCTTTTCTAGATTCCACCATTTGCCAGCAGATTTCATGGTTTCCTTTTAAAATAATTTTTTTCTTTATTAATTACACTTTATTCACTTTGGATCTCCCCTGTGGTTCTCTCCCTTCTCCCATCCCAATCCCTCCCCTCCTCCACCATCTGCATGCATGCCCCTCCCCAAGCCCACTGATAGGGGAGGTATTATTTTCCTTTCTTCTGATCCTAGTCAATTAGGCCTCATCAGGAGTGGCTACATTGTCATCTTCTGTGGCCTGGTAATGCTGCCTCAGAGATAGGTAATTAAAGAGCAGGCCAATCAGTTTATGTCAGAGACAGTCCCTGTTCCTATTATAATGGAACCCACTTGTATACTGAACTGCCATGGGTTATATCTGTGCAGGGGTCTTAGGTTATCTCCATGCATAGTCCATGGTTGGAATATCAGTCTCAGGAAAGACCCCTGTGCTCAGATTTTTTGGTTCTGTTGCTCTCCTTATGGAGTTCCTGTCCTCTCCAGATCTTACTGTTTCCCACTTCTTTCCTAAGATTCCCTGCACTCTGCCTAAAGGTTGCCCAAAAGTCTCAGCATCTGCATTGATAGTCTGCAGGGCAGAGTTTTTCAGAGATCCTCTGTGTCAGGCTCCTGACTTGTTCCCTCTTTTTTCCTTCTTCTTCAGCCTCTTTGCCTTTCTGGATAGGAATTGAGCATTTTAGAAAGAGTCCTCCCTCTTGATTAGTTTCTTTAGGTGTACAGATTTTAGTAGGTTTATCCTATATTATGTGTCTATATGAGTGAGTATATACCGTGTGCATCTTTCTGCTTCTGGGTTTTGTGCAGAGTGATAAATATGGATCTATTTACATTTTTTTTACATGTAGACATCCAGTTAGACCAATACTGTTTGTTGAAGATGCTTTCCCCAGCTTGCTCAGCTTACCTTCCTATACATCCGAGGAATACTAGCCCCTGGTTGGCAACACTCACCATGGGCTGGGCCCTCCCCCTTTGATCCCTAATTCAGAAAATGCCCTACAGCTAGATCTCATGGAGGCATTTCCTCAGCTGAGGCTCATTTCTATGTATTAACTCTAGCTTGTGCCAATATGACAGAGAAAACCAGTCATCACAAATGATTTCTTGTTAACTTCACACACAGACACAATCCTTTCTTTCTTTTCATACCTGAGTTATAAATAAAAGTCCCACAGTTATTACAAATTCAAACACATTGAAATTTCAGTCCCTTTAATATATCCAATCTCCATTAAAATCCCAAGGTTTTCAATTCAATGTCTCTTAACTGTGGGTTTCAGTAAATATAAATAAATAAATAAACAAATAAATAAATAAATAAATAATATTTTATATATATATAAATTCAAGAGACATAGGATCAGGGCTCAGTTGCAATCAAATCAAAGGAAAATCAAACTCCCACTGTCCATGTCTGAAATCCACTCATAATCTTCTGGACTCCTCCGAAGAGCTTGGGTCACTTCTCCATCTCTGCCCTCTGTAGCACACACAGCTTGTCCTCTGGACTCTGACTGTGTCCACTACACTGTTGCCACTGTACTTAGTAGTCATCCCATGGTACTGGTGTCTCCAAAACCCTTAGGTTTTCTGCTGCAACTTGGCTGCACTTTCACAAATATCTTCTCACAGGCTCTCTTCATGGTGCCAATCCTCAAATTCTCTCCATGACCACTTAACTTCAACTGTCACTGAAGCTGCACTTTTTCCAATGCCCTTTCCTGGCCTCCCACAGTGCCAAGCTTCAGCTGTTCTCCATGACCCTTCATGCCTTCAAAACTGGTACCACGAGGTGACTCTGAAACAGCATCAAGTCCAGCTGCCAGCATGAGGTGCAACCCTGCCAGTCTCCAGAAACACCTCCCATAATAGTTCACCTTGATGCTGGTCTCTCCTTACTCACCGTTTTTTTCTTAGCTCCAGCTAACCAGCATCAATTGTCCCAGTAATGTAAGTGTTCGACTGTAGTAGTTCTGATACCTTATTAATCACAGCTCAGCTCAGTTCAGCCTCAGCTAATCAGAACCAAAAAATCTTAAATCGTAATTGCAATGGCCCTGAGAGGGTCTTTAATCTTCTCTTTGAAACTTCACAAGCCAGGTCTCCATTTTCAATATTCTTATCTTCCAAGATTCTACATAAGACTGGACTGAGGGCTCAACACTCACTAGCTTTTCTAGCCCAAAGTTCCAAACTCCTTCCACAATCCTTCCTCAAACATGGTCAGGTCTGTCATAGCAAAAGTCCTTTATTGGATATGTAGTTGGTAAAAATCTCTCCCCATTCCATCTACTGTGGCTTTGTCTGAAGAATGCTCTACATTCCTGCTTAGAGGGTTCTTGTTTCCTGACATCCATTTGCTAATTGTTGATCTTAGTGCCTGTGCTGTAAGTGTTCTGTTCAGAACTTATTTACCTGTGCAATGAGTTTAAGGCTATTCTTCACTTTCTCCTGTATCATATCTGGTTTTATGTTGAAGTGTTTGATCCACTTGGATTTGAGATTTGTGCAGGGTGATAAGCATGGCTTTATTTGGATTCTTCTATGTGCATTCATCCAGTTTGATCAGATGCTCTCTCTCTCTCTCTCTCTCTCTCTCTCTCTCTCTCTCTTTTCTGAGTGTATTTCTGGATTCCTCATGAAGATGAGGTGAGTTACTTTTCTTTTTAAAATTTATTTTTATTAATTACAGTTTATTCACAGTGTATCCCAGCTGTAGCCCCCTCCCTTGTTCCCTTTTAATCCCACCCTCTGTCCCTCATCTTCTCCCATGGCATTCACCAAGTCCACTGATAGGGGAGGTCCTTCTCACTTTCCCTCTGACTCTTTTCTATAAGATCTCATCAGGAGTGGCTGCATTGTCCTCCTCTGTGGCCTGGCAAGGCTGCTCTCCCCCTCAGGGGAAAGTGATCAAAGAGCTAGCCACTGAGTTCATGTCAGAGACAGTCCCTGTTCCCATTACTAAGGAATCCACTTGGAGACTGAGCTGCCATGGACTACATCTGTCCATTGGTTTGAGGTTATCTTCATGCATGGTCCTTGGTTGGAGTATCAGTCTCAGAAAAGACCCTGAGTAAAATTTTGATGCATTTTATGTTATGATATTATTCTGAGACTCTAGGTTCAAGAATTGGAAAGTAATGGATTTAAAGTGATATGTTTAACTGAGAAGTTAACACAACTTTGAATTATTTAGGAAGAGAGTATAATGAGAAAATGAGTGGATCAGGTTTGTCTGTTGGCATGAGTGGGGGAATTGTCTGGATTACTAATTAATGTAGAAATACTCAGCCCACTGTGGGAGTTCCTATTCCTTAGGCTAGGACCTGAACTGAAAATCTGATAAGACAACAACAACAACAAGAAGAAAGCAGCAGCTTGCATGCATTTATTTCTCTCTGCTCTTGCTATAGATGTTATTTAATTAATTTATGTCCTGTCTCACCTCATAGCCTGGAATAGTGCACTAAATAAAAACTTCCTTATCAAAGTGGGTTGCTTTTTGTTGGTGTATTTTTTAAAACAATAGAAATGATGCCCTTGCACAATTACTTTTTATTTTTCTAGTTATACATCTTATGCAAGTTTAAGAAAATTAAATCTATCTGGAATGTTACTGAAAATGATTTGTGATTTTAATATTGTCTGAAAGTGGCAATCATTTTTTCAGGCTATATGATTTTAAAAAGCAATCCCAGAAATATTTCTGAAATATAGTAACTGCTATTACATGAAATACATTTGCTTATTTCTCTAATAACTCTGATTATAGTCTACAGAAGTGTTATTCATGAAATTAATTTCATTGTAAAAAGAGATAATTTTTGAGACTCTAGTTCTAACAGATGCAGTGAATGGGAGACTACTCTGGTTTAGTCTGTACACTATGACAAATGAACCTTAAACTAAGCATATAAGTTAGATTTCCCATGACAATTCTTTATTTCAAGAGTTCACAATCATTTTAAATTATGCTGATTGTATAATATGCCAATTTCTACATCATCTCTTTGTGGTTATATTTTATTTATTGTGTTGTCAGGGAAAGCCTGTAATGCCTTTATGTTTTGCACAATTTTTTTGAGCAGAATTTACATTTTACTATTTCAATGATAACTAAAGACACATTTTATTTAAATATTACATAAAGTTTTTTTTTCTTAAAAATTCTTATAGAGATAAGAAATTAACTATATATATTGAATAAATGATGAATTCATGTTTTAAAGGTTTAATAAACTACTTATTTATTCAGGAAAAAACTGTATTCAGAATCTTTAAACAAAAAAAATGTCATTATTTTGTTAGATAAAACTTTAGAAATGGAATAAAGCTTTCTATAAAATTTTCTTAGTGTTTTCCTAGTTATTTGCCACAGAAAGCATTTTTTCCTGAATTTCTCTCTATGGTTTTTCCCTGGTTATGTGAATATATATCTGAATATTTGAGATTGTGCTGCATGCAACATTTATTTCAACCAACATTGTATTCACACAGCATCGTTATTTCACTTAATGTTGGATTAGGTTTATGACCCTTTTATTGTGACATTTCTTAGCACTTATAATATCTGTGTAACATTCTATATATGATGAATATTCATATATGTCATAATTTATTTCTTTAATGAGCAGTCATGTTTCATATTTTCCTATTATAGCTATTACCACAATGAATATTTTAAGGCCTAAGTATATTTTTCTTTTTAAATTGTGGATAATGCACCCATAGTGATCTATATATTCCTTTAGAATATATATATATATATTATATATATGTATACATATTATATATATATATATATATATATATATATATATATATATATATATATACATACCTACATACTATTCCTTTAGAAGAGTTAAATGCTTCCCACAGGTCTTTACTATGAGAAATATCATTAAACTTATATAATTAGTATAATTATTTATTTAAAAATTAAACATGAATCTTTTGATATAATAATGTCCGTGTGCAGGGTTTTCTATTTGGTAGCTTAGATAAAAAGAAGGGAAGGTGAATTATCTCACACAGATAATTTGGTTGGTCTAAAAGCAGTAACTGAAATATACGGTTTTGGTACAAATTAGTTAATTTTCTCATGAGTTTCTTATCAGTTAAATGAAGGATGCTACATGACTTCCTTCCACTGTGAGTGGTATACAGGAATTAATGATAAATATGGAGAAACGGTGTTTTTGATATTTTTAGCTATTGTATCATTATTTACTATTAATGAGAAAAATATTAGCCTGGATATTGTTTTCATCAGTGTTAGGTATATAAAGCAAGTTAACAAAGAATGGCATATGTTGTATTAACCATTCTTAGTAGAAACACAGTACTTGATATTTTTACTCTGAGATCAGCATTTTCCTTCATGTGTTTACTTGTGGAATATATGAATAGAACAAACACCTTTTGACTTGTGCCTGAGATAAGTGCTGTGAGGTCTAAGTATGAGATAGTAAATAGATGGTATCAGCTAGAACTCTCTTTATTAACAGAGTAGAAAGATGTGAAGGGATTTTTCATATATATATATATATATATATATATATATATATATATATATATATATATATATTTCTTTGAGGGAATACAGAAAGCTAAAGATATGGAATCTTCCTTCTTTCTAGTCCTCATGATTTATGAGTATAATAAAAGCTGGTGGCTCAAAAGCATACTTCGAAAAGCAAATGTCTGGCTTTCATAGGAACAAAGGGGTTTACAACCCGTGTTTTTATCTCTCTCATTATTTTCTCACAAAACAATATCTATCCCCAGTCCATCAAAAACATATATTAGATTTCACACATCCCCAAAAAAGGAGTCTGGGCCAGATACAGAAGAGCACTTCAAAGAAGCCCTAGAGCAACAGAGAGCTCTTGTGGACAGCAATATTGCCAAGCTGCCACTCTTTTGGTAACAAGGATATTTGGGGACAGCTACTTGACTTTTATCCTCTTATCCATGAAACTTTAGATGATTGCCTTAAATGAATTCACAGAATTTCCTTTCTAGAAATTTTCAACTTCTGTAGTCATGTTAATTAAATAGGTCAGACAAGCAAATGCATCATATCAAAAAATGTGGAAAGAAACTAATGTATACACAGGATGCAAGAAGACTGGTGAAAAGAGTTTGCACTAGACACAATAAATCTAGTTATGGCATATTTTAAATACTTGATGGTGAGCACTTCAATTTATATTCCGCTATTAATTTCTGTCTTTTCTCCCTCTCTGTCTTATGTTTGTTTCCATTTTACTACTTAACCCCAGATTTCATAGGAGACTTGCTACGTTGGCATATTCTCCTCTTTCAATATCTCTGCCCATGCAAATATTCCACAGCTAAAATAAAAATAATGTCTTTGAAAGGAAAGTCGTAAAGGATACTTAGTAATGGTAACATTAACCCCAAGAAGAGTTGTGAGCAGAATTCTAAAGGTAGGTAGACATTTAGATACTTTCTAAAAATAATAATTATAAAAACACATAAAATTAGACCAGAAGGATTATATTTTTGTAAACATTGCAGGGAAAAATAAAACAGTCTTGGAACAATTATGTGGCCAGAAAGTCAAACTGTTTTATATTTGTTTTTATGACCTGCTGATATCATAAGTGACTTTTCTCTGAACATTTCAATATCTTTGCTGATTTTTTAAGTTAGACATATTTGTTTTACACAGAATATGAATACTCACTGTAATTCAACTCTTTGTTTTCTTAATGAAATCTTTGCTTTTATTTTATTTTTTATTTTTTTTTATTTTTATCAGTTACATTTTATCAATTCTGTATCCCAGCTGTGCCCCGAACCCTCTTTCCTTCCCAGTCCCTCCCTCTCTCCCTCATCACCACTGTGCCCCTTTCCAAGTCCACTGATAGGGGGAGACCTCCCCCCATTCATCTGATCCTGTTTTATCAGGTATCTTCATTGAGTTCCTGTTAGAAATAGTCCTTGTTCCCCTCACTTAGGGAAACCAATTGGTTACTGAGCTACCACAGGCTACATCTGAGCGGAGGTTCTAGGTTATATCCATACATGGTCCTTGGTTGAATGTCAGTTGCAGAAAAGACCCCTGTGCCCAGATATATTTGGTCTTTGTGGAGCTCCTATCCTTTCCCCATCAGACTAACTCCCCTTCTTTCTTATGATTCCCTGTACTCTGCCAAAGGTTTGGTCATGAGTCTTTGCTTTGAAAACACTGCTAGTTAGAGGCTTTTTGTCATTAAGTCAGTAGAAACATCCATCCTCATAGCCTTCACAAAAATAAAAACTAATATAGATTAGACATTGTCAGCTATCTAGTGCATAATTCCCAAGTGAGATTCAAAGTAGAAAAGTTTTCAGTAGCCATACAAAGCTGCCTAGGTTTATAGTACCATGCATGATCTTCCACTTCTTACATGTGCCTTAAGTTGACTTAGATAACTTTAGGTTACCAGCAATGTGCAAGAACCACTCTTTTCCCCTTTACGGATATTTGCCATGTTGACCATTTTTGGTGGTCCAATGGTGTCACAGATGCTATGATTATCAATTGCTTCCCTCCTTCAGTAACTTGAACAGAGTGTTCTAGTACTGTAGATGCCAGAATACAAGGAATAGGATTTCAAGTTGGATCTAAACTGGCTAATCTGAGTCCTGCGACCTAAATATGGGGTATTTTGTAAATTAGTGTCTTACTTTCATCTTTCTCCTTCCCATCCTTTTTATATCCTTTGCCTTTTGTTGTCTGATATTTGTCTCTTTGTACGCAATTTTAAACATCCTAAAAATAACAAATTGGAGATTTGAGTAGGGATTGACATAAAAGAGAGCAAAAGAAGTTGAGACTACTCATCTCTTTTCGACACCTGTCAATTCCTTTTATTTTTCTCTAAGAAATACAGAATTTGCTGGGTGGTAGAGGCACAGACATTTAACCCAGCATTCAGGACTCAGAGACAGGTGGGTTTCTGAGTTTGAGTCTAACCTGGTACAGTGAGTTTCAGGGCAGTGAAGGCTACACAAAGAAATCTTGTCTCAAAACAATCAAAAAAATCAGTCAAAAGAAATACAGAATCCAGCACTCACCGTATCTGAGAGACAGAGGATCTGAAACTCAGAAATTTGTGATTGGAGAAACAGCTGAAGCCAGAACATAACAATGAGGCTTCCTGGATGAGAGACCATTTAGATTTAGGTCACCCATAGACTTCTCTGGGGACAGAGGGTGGTGAACATTTAATTCCCCCCACACTCACTTCCCCTTGTCAGGCCTCCCTCCTCCTCCTCAGCAGAGGTGGCCCACAGTGCCTGAGCCTCTTAGAATAGAACTCACTAGCTGGTGACTGAGATAGCAGAGGCGGGGCTACTGGCTCTTCAGTAGCAGCTGCCAGCTGTACCAGCCTTCTGGATCCTGGGTCCACAGTACCAGCCTTCTGGGTCCTGGGTTTGTGAGCAGCTGTACACTGGCTCCCAGCCAGTGACTGTACTGGGCCCCCAATCCATCAGTGGCACTCAGCCAGCTGTATGGGCCACCAAGTTCTGCCAGGTCTGCCATACTACTCATGTCCACCAGGCCTGCCAGGCTACCCAGGTCCATGGACCACTGTAGTGGCTCCCCAGGACTTCCCAGGAGGCATCTGTAAGGGTCTCCCAGTTCCACTGCTGTGGCTAGACTCCAAGTCTGTGGCTACAGCACCACTGAGCTGACCAAGCTCTTACACCCACATTTACCCCAGCAAGTCTAAATCTGAGAGTAGGCTACAAGCAGAACACCTGTGCTTTCTGATTTAACCTGCTCCTTTAAGTGCCTGCAGAGCCCCAGATACATGGTCCCTCTAAACTAGCAGCCAGACATCGATCCCTCACACCTACACACCCTTTGTAGGAAACATAAGGATTCTTGGGACAGTGTTCTCAACATTGAAACCCTTGTTCTGCTGGTCTACCAGTGGAGTACAGGCAAATAATTCCTGGAGCCTAGATAGAGCCAAATGCCAGTGGCCTGTAGGCCACTGAAGTATTCAGGGAATCTACACAAGTGCATTGTATTGACAAACATGGCCATTACCTGCAACCCATTCTGTGCCTGCACCATGCCCCAACCATACACTCCAGGCTTCTCCATTCTCTAGCACCTTGTCCTTCAAGGGACACTTCCACACAAAAGCACACGCTTGCTTGCTTTACATTTGTCCTTCTGTGCCCATGGATCTTCCACCAACGCACACACTCAAATCAGTGGACCGCTCTCATCTTCTTGAAGAATACTCCAGACACCAGAGAAAGATGAACCCACGCTGAACTACAGAATCCAGGAACAAACAGTGAACGTTACAGATTAGCAAATAGCCAGATAGTGGCATACGAACATATCCAACAAAAAACAGGACATATGGCTTCACCAGTAACCCTCAAAAATCAATGGATATCCCAACTCATCGGAAACTCATGAAAATGATTTCTAAGCTATGCCTACACAGTTATTAGACACACATAAAGAAGAAAAAAAAATCTCTCAAAGAAATAGACACACGAATGGAGGCAAATAAAGAGAGTATGAACAAAGCTCTCAAAGAAATTCAGGCAAATATAGCCAAACAAATAGAGGCACAAGTAGAGGCAAAATTGGTAGTATATAGAGAGGAAACAAAAAAACAAATAAAAAACAGAGACCATCATAGGAAGACAGAAATAGACATTTAAACACATGAAGGAAATTGTGCAAGGCATGAAAACACAATTAGAATCAATAAAAGAAACACAAACAGAGAAAACCCTGGAGCTAAAGAACTTAGAGAAAAGATCAGGAACCACAAGGTAAGTATCACCAATAGAATACAAGACATGGATGAGAGAATCTGTACTGCTGAAGAAACACTTGCAAAAATTGATACATCTCTCAAAGAAAACATAAAACCAGAAAAGTCACCAAAACAAAACATCCAAGAAATCAAGGATGCTATGAAAAGACAAAATCTAAGAATAATAGGAATTCATGAAAAAAGAAGACTCCAGGCTCCAAGGTCCAGAAAATATTTTAAAGAAAATCATAAAAGAAAATTTTCCCAACTTAAAAAAAGATATGTCCACAAACATACAACAGGCCTACAGAACACCAAATAGACTAGACCAGAAAAGAAACTCCTCATGTCACATTATAGTCAAAACAGTATATCTACAAAACAAAGAAATGAAAAGCAGCAAGGAAAAAAGGCCAAGTAACATATAAAGGTAGATCTATCAGAATCACACCAGATTTCTCATCAGAAACTGTGAAAGCCAGAAGGGTCAGAGTAGAAGCCATGCAGACTTTAAGGGGCCACAGATGGCAACCCAGACTACTATACCCAGCAAAGCTTTCTATCAATATAGATGGAGAAAACAAAATATGCCATGAGAAATCTAAATTTAGGCAAAATCTACAAAGCAAACCAGCCCTAGAGAAGAAGGAAAACTCCATTCCAACAAAAACAACTACACCCAAGAAAACTTAGGATACAGGTAGCTTCACAACAAAAAATTAAAAAGAAATAAGCAATGAATCACAGTAGCAACACTAACTCCATAATGAAAGGAAATAACATTCATTGGCCACTATTATCTATCAAAATCAATAGACTCAACTCTCTAATAAAAAGACACAGACTAACAGAATGGTTGTGAAAACAGGATCCAACATTCTGCTGCATCCAAGAAACACACCTATGCAAAAAAGATAAACACTACCTCAGAGTAAAGGGCTGGAAAAATGTTTTTCAAGCAATTGGACCCAGAAAACAAGCTGGGGTAGCTATCCTAATATCTAATAAAATAGACTTTCAACCAAAATTAATCAAAAAAGATGAGGAGGTGCACTTCATTGTCATCAAAGGAAAAATCCATACAGAGGACATCACAATTCTGAACATCTATGCCCCCAATACAATACCACCTACATTTTTAAATGAAACATTATTTAGGCTGAAATCACACATCGATCCCAACATCTTAATAATTGGAGACTTCAACACTCCACTCTCACCAAGGGACAGATCATCCAGACAGATGCTAACCAGAGAATTAAAGGCATTACAGAGGTCCTAAATCAAATGGACCTAATAAATGTCTACAGAACTTTTCACCCAAATTCAAAAGGGTATAACTTCTTTTCAGAACCTCATGAAACCTTCTCCAAAATAGAGCATCGATGTGGTCACAAAAGCAAGCATCAATAGATAAAAAAGTTTGAAATAGTCCCTTGTATCTTATCTAATCACCATGGAATAAAGCTGGATCACAATGACAACAGAAATAGCAAACAGCCTACACATACGTGGAAACTGAACAACTCGCTACTCAATGACAGCTGGGTTAGGGAAGAAATAAAGAAAAAAATTAAAGACTTCCAAGAATTCAATGGAAATGAAGGCACAACATACCAAAACTCATGGGACACGATGAAAGCAATGCTAAGAGGAATGTTTATAGCACTAAATGCCTTCAAGAAGAAACTTGAAACATCTGATACAAGCAACTTAATAGCTTAACTGAAAAAAAAAGAAGCAGACATATCTAAGAGGAGTAGACAACTAGAAATATTTTATCTCTGAAATCAATAAATTAGAAACAAATAAAACAATTCAAAGAATCAATGAAACCAAGGGCTGGTTCTTTGAGAGAATCAGCAAGAGAGACAAGCCCTTAGCCAAACTAACTAAAAGGCAGAGAAAAACTGTCCAAATCAGCAAAATCAAATGAAAAGGGGGACATAACAACAGATACTGAGGAAATCCAAACAACCATTAAGTCATACTACAAAAGCCTATATGCAACAAAATTTGAAAATCTAAATGAAATGGACAATTTTCTTGATAGATTCCACTTACCAAAATTAAATCAAGATCAGGTAGATAGATTAAATAGTCCTATATCCCCCAAGGAAATAGAAGCAGTCATCAAAAGTCTGCCTTCCAAAAAAAAGCTCAGGGCCAGATGGTTTCAGGGATGAATTTTACCAGACCTTCAGAGAAGAGCTAACTCTAATTTTCTTCAAACTATTTCACAAAATAGAAACAGAAGGAACATTAAAAACTCATTCTGTGAAACCAACAGTCCCCTTGATACATAAACCACACAAAGACCCAATGAAAAAAGAGAACTTCAGACCTATCTCTCTTATGAACTTTGATACAAAAATACTCAATAAAATATTTGCAAACTGAATCCAAGAACATATAAAAGATATTATCTGTGGGAGATCCACGATGGTGGTGCCAGGAAGACACTGTGTCTGAGGAGCAGGACAACAATGTCAGGAAAAAGATCAAGAGACCGAATTCTGGGCCCTAAAACAACAGTGATCATGTTTCTAAGGTGAGAGGGAACTCCACGATGTGGCAATCAGTTGGTTCCACTCTCAGGTCACCCAGCCAGTGCCCAGAAGAGATCCACAGGCCTGTGTGTCCTGATCACCTTCTCAGGCTGAACGGTGGGCACATAAACACCAGACAATGAGAATCCCACATGCGAGAAAAACCCACAGGAAAAGTAGGAAACGGGACTGACCTCAGGTCACCCAGTCTATCCCTGGAAAAGGTCCCACAGAGAAGCCTGCGCATGTAGCCAGCCCAGAGACCTGCTGCGTGCCTGACTCTCCATCATAGGCAGAACTGTGCACCCCAGGACACCATACCCCACAGGGAGGGAAACAGCTTAGAGCAGTCAGTAACACCCCCACACACACACACCACCACCAGCACACACAGGAAAGTTCTCAGGAAAAGGTCTCAGGTTCCTGCCCAGTCACTAGCTTGGAGCCACAATCCGCAAGTGCCTGCATGCTATACATGCCACCCCAAACACCACAGACTGGGTGTCACTTCCTGTTGGGAGTAAACCCGATGGTGGGGTAAACATCTGGCCCTACCTCAGGACACCCAGCTCCGGAAAAATTTCTGGCTATCTACAGGCTCCTGACTCTAGCCTCCAACTGCACCCATGAAAGTGGAGCTCACCTGCCACTGACTACTGCTTGGGCACAGAGCCCCAACCTCAGACCTACAGAAGCCTGGGATCCCTGAGATCAACCCCAGATACTGCTCCAAGGAGGTACCAGTTATCCTTAATTAAACTGACCAAACCACGGGGCACCCAGGTTACAGTAGCAGCTCATTATATTTACAAGAAACCCAGAAGCAGGGCAGCTGTCTCCAAGACTTCGCTGGGTGAGAGGAGAGCCCTCTTGAGTAGCAAGGACCACAGTTACCACTCAGGTCTGTATGCCTGAGGTCAGCTGTGGCAATTCCTGAAAAACACAGGCCATTCAGTGACCATACCGAAAAAGCTGAGGAGACATCCTTCAGAAAAAATCATCTTCCTGCCCAAGGGGATTCTCTCCACCACAGAATTCATGGAACCACCAGAAACTAACACCCAACACCTAAGATAGCCTAAGATGGGTAGAGGCCAGCGTAAAAGCTCAACCAACAAAAGACAGAGTAATATGGCATCTCCAAAAGATATCATTCACTATGACCAAATAACCTTCATCCAGGCATAAGGGCTGGAGGTGGGGGGTTCAGTACACAGAGAATCATCAATGTGATCAACCATATAAACAAAATGAAGGAGAAAGCCCACATGATCATCTCCTTAGATGCTGAAAAAGCATTCAACAAAATCCAACAACCATTTATATTTAAAGTCTTGGAGAGGTCAGCAATACAAAACACACAATCATAATAAAGACAATATACAGCAAGCTTATAGTCAACTGAAATCAATCCCACTGAAATCAGGGACAATGCAAGGCTGTCCACTCTCTGCTTGTCTCTTCAACACAGTACTTGAGGTCCTTGCTAGAGCAATAAGACAATTAAAGGAGATAAAAGGGATACAAATCTTAAAGGAAGAAGTCAAAGTATCACTATTTGCAGATGATATGATAGTATACCTGAGTGACCCCCAACTACTACAGTTGATTAACACCTTCAGCAAACCCCCAAAATTCAACCAGTGAACTACTTCAGCTGACAAACACCTTCAGCAAAGTGGCTGGATACAAAATTAACTCAAAAATATCAAGAGCTCTCCCGTATATCAATGTCAAAAAGACCAAGAAAGAAATTAGTGAAACAACACCCCTCACAATAGCCACTAATAACAAAAAGTTCCATGGTGTGACTCTAACCAAGGAAGTGAATGACCTGTTCAAAAAAAACTTCAGTTCTCTGAAGAAAGAAATTGAAGAAGATATCAGAAGATGGAATGATCTCCCATGCTCTTGGATCAGTGGGATTAACATGGTGAAAATGGTCATCTTGACAAAAGCAATTCTACAGATTCAATGCAATTCCAATCAAAATACCAACACAATTCTTTACATACTTTGAAAAAAAAGGTCTCAACTTCATATGGATAACCAAAAAATCCAGAATTATCAAAGCATTCCTGTACAACAAGAGATCGTCTTGAAGTATTTCCATCCCTGATCTCAAGCTGTACCACAAAGCAATAGTAATAAAAACTGCATGGTATTGGCATAGAAACAGAATGGTGGATTAAAGGAATTGAATATAAGACCCAGAAATAAACCCACACAGCTATGAATACTTGATTTTTGACAAAGAAACCAAAAATCATTCAATGGAAAAAAGACAGCATCTTCAACAAATGGTACTGGTCTAACTGGAGGTGTACATGCAGAAAACTACAAATAGATCCATATTTATCATCTTGCACAGAACTAAAGCCCAACTGGATCAAAGACACCAACATAAAACCAGACACACTAAAATGATTAGAAGAAAAAGTGGGGAAGAGCCTAAAACTTATTGGCGCAGGAGACAACTTTCTGAACAGAACTCGCTCTAAGATCAACAATCAATAAATGAGACCTCAGGAAACTGAAAAGCTTCTGTAAAGAAAAGGACACTGTTGACAGAACAAAACGACAGCCTACAGACTGGGAAAGGATCTTCAACCCTGTATCTGACAGAGTTCTAATATCCAGAATGTACAAAAAACTGAAGAAGTTAAAAAGCAGTTAATTAAGTAATCTAATTAAACAATGGAGACAGAGGTAAACAGACAATATAGAATGGCAGAAACACTTAAAGAAATGCTCAAGATCCTTAGCCATCAGGGAGCTGCAAATCAAAACCTCCCTGAGATTTCAACTTACATCCACCAGAATGGCTGAAATAAAAAACTCAAGTGACAATACATGCTGGAGAGGATGTGCAAAAAGGGGAACCCTCCTCCATTGCTGGTGGAAATGAAAACTTGTACAGCCATTTTGTAAATCAATCTTGTGCTTTTTGAGACAATTAGGAATAGCCCTTCCTCAAGATCCAGCTATATCACTCCTAGGTATATATCCAAAAGTTGCTCAAGTACACAACAAGGACATTTGTTCAACCATGTTTGTAGCAGCTATTATTCATAATAGCCAGAACCTGGATACAATCCAAATGTCCCTCAAAGGAAGAACTGAGACAGAAATTGTGGTACATTTACAGAATGGAATGCTACTCAGCAATTAAAAATAAGGAAATCATGAAAGTTGCAGGCAAATGGTGAGATCTAGAAAAGATCATCCTGAGTGAGGTATCCCAGAAGCAGAAAGACACACGGTATATACTCACTTACAAGTGGATACTATATATATAATATAGGATAAACATACTAAAATCTGTACACCTAAAGAAGCTAAACAAGAAGGAAGACCCTTTGTAAGATAATCAATCCTCCCTCAGAATGACAAATGAGATGAACATTTGGAAGAAGGAAAAAACAGGAAATAGGACAGGAGCCTACCACAGAGGGTCTCTGAAAGACTCTACCCAACAGTGTATCAAAGCAGATGCTGAGACTCATAACCAAGCTTTGGGCAGAGTGCAGGGAATCTTATGAAAGAAGGGGGAGTTAAAAGACCTGGAGAGGACATGAGCTCCATAAGGAGAACAACAGAACCAAAATATCTGGGCCCAGGGTTCTTTTCTGAGACTGATACTCCAACCAAGGACCAAGCGTGGATATAAGCTAGAACCTTTGTTCAGATGTAGCACATGGTAGCTCAGTAACCAAGTGGGCATTCTAGTAAGGGGAACAGGGAGTGTTCTGATATGAACTCAGTGGTGGGCTCTTTGACCACCACACCTTATGGGGGAGCAGCCTTGCCAAGCCACAGAAGAGGCCATTGCAGCCAATCTTGATTTTACCTGATAAGTTAGGGTCAGATGGAGGGGGAAGAGAGTTCCCCTCCCTATCAGTGGGTTTGGAGAGGGGCATGGAAGGAGGTGAAGGAGAGAGGATGGGGTTGAGGAATGATGGAGGGGGCTATAGCTGGGATAAAAAGAGAACAAAATGTAATTAATGTAAAAAAAATAAAAATTTAATTAAAAAGTTATATAATGCTTCAATCAAACTGTTCCAAAATCTAATGATCCCCAGAATTAAATGAGATATTAAGATTATATTAACATTATGTGGCCTCTGTAAGGTATTATCATCATAAACTTTATTCTTGCCTTGTCCTGGAGTCCAAAGTTCTAAATCTAGTTTCACTGGAACAGAACGAAGTTGTTGGTAGAGGCATGCACTTGCCATTACTAGAGAAAATCAATTACCCAATTCTTTCCATCTATCTGATTCTCTTATACATTGTCCATTTTTGTATCTTCAATATCCTCCTTTTGTGCCAGACATGGAACTATCTTTAAAACCTGAATGTTTAAGGATCCTTGCCCACAGATGCATACATATTATACTATTCTTATTGCTTATGTACCTATTGCCACAATCATATTTTTGAAAATTTATTGCAGAAAAAGTAGCAGCAATGAAGACAAATAGACTCAAGGGAAATTAATGACACTGTAGCCAAAAAATAAAGTCTTTTGAACACTAAGAAGTAAATGTTCTACTTATATTTCAATAAATCACTGCAAGGCACAAACTCATTAGACTCGTGCTATTTTTTAATAAACAGCACACTTTTATTAATGAATAATATCATATATAAAGATAAATCTAAAAATAAGTGTATTTAATTGCAAAATTATGACTAGAAGTTTAACAGAGAAATATGCTAAACATAAAATCCTGCATTAATTAATTTGCCAAATATTTCAGCTATTTGCTCAATTTACACATAAGAACACATTTTAATCAATGTCTACAGCATAAAATACTACCGATATATTATACTGTGAAGAGAATGAACCAGTGAGTCTGAAATCTAGCTTCCTAGCTATTATTAGCATTAAATCTAACTCATTTGAAAAGGATCTTCAAACAACTCTTGGGTTATAATTTCTTCCTTAGGAAAGAAAATCTACTTTTTCTAACTCCTAATTCTAAGTCTTGTAATGTAGAATCGTCAAAAGTCTTACAGAACTTAGAACGATACTTGTCTGTTTCTGTGAAGAGAAAGTTGGTAGAAAGATTACATTTTACAAGTTTGTATGCATTGTCATTTTCTGTTTCAACTGAACGCTGAAGGAAGGCAGGCGATGGAAAGGAGTCTCAGTCTATCAGTCAACACCGTATTTTGTAGTTTAGTAATAAAAAAAATGCTATTGAAAATTAGCTCAGTTGCTAGTGTCATTTTTTTCTTCTATACTTCACACTGATAGGACATGGTTCTACTTACACCTTGCAGAGGTCAGTATGAGAAACTATCTTTTACTTAAAACAAAAGCATATTTCATTTAATAATATTCCTTGTTTTCAAGTTCGATATAAAGAAGGTATAGAAACAGTTGTTCTCTGATGTTGCCTCATTGCACTAATTGGATTTTACAAATATAATTGTGGTAAAAGTTTTAAAAGAAAAAA